>OMLB01039266.1:81703-92953 GCA_900302555.1 Myripristis jacobus | reverse complement strand
GTAACTGGCAGGAAGGCTATAACAATTTTCAATGCTTTGAATTGGTTTTTAAGGCACTCATATTACCAGAGGGGATGATTTCTGTTATTTACTGAGATAAATTGTGTGGTCTACTGTTAATCTCTTCTTGTGCAACTACTTCAGTGACTTCCGCCAAATAATCCAGCCCAAACCGCACATTATCTTGTTTTGGATCCACCAACCAGCCATTCCAATACATTGAGTATTGTCACAGTGTTTAGTCATAGTGACAAATTAAAAACTTTGTTTAATGAAATTGTTTTTGGGGGGGAAATGCAGTATAGACTATTTTGCTCAGAAGCCAGCTTATCCAGAAAGTGCAACAATAATTAAACTTTTGACAATGGAAGTACCAATTAGTATACATAACATCAGTGTCATATAGGAAGCTCAAACAAGTCCAGTTGCCCTGGAGGGTGTAGTGAAAGTAAAAAACATCTCATTTTAAACAGCTATTGCTTCCCTGATATGACCCCATGTGAAATATAGCTTGCACAGCTCTGTCATTAATAGGATAAGCCTCTGCAAATTAGCAGTGCCTTTGATTTGACATTTCTACAAAAGCTTGCAGTGTTTTCTTACCACGGCTTGCTTGAGTTCGCCTCCGCTCAGGGCAATAGATGAAGCGGCTGTCAGCAAGACAAGAAGCATTAAATATTCCATTTTTATATACGGGTGTTTTTCCATCAACGAGAAGAGAACTTTTCTAACTCAATCCAACTCATTGGTACTTATTAAAATAACTTGTGTGTGTCTAAGCGATGCTGATGTCTGCAGCTCCTCCATGGGCACATTAGTCCTCCATGTCCCCCTGCTGCGCTGCGTCTCTCGTCTCCTCACTCTCAGTTTAGCCCTCGGTTTTTATATCTCCATGTGCTTTTATGGGTCCTGCCGCAAAACCCACACAATAAACCTTTACACGGAATGTGATGTGTGGACTACAGAAACCCAATCCATATTTCAGACATTGACAGCATGAGCGCGCCCACTGACACAGTCATTTATAGCCATTTGTCTCAAACTGTGTAAGAACAAAGTCATGTTCCTTACGTCAAAGGAAGTAAATAAAATAATTCTGAACGGAGTATGGCTGTTAAAGAGCAGATGGTCTGGCTGCCCACTGCCTCTGTTAGAAGAATTAATGAACAATTAAGTCATCATGGAAGAGGAAAATTCAATCCTCAGTACTTCACTGTGGTGAAAATGAGTTTCCTTGATGTTTCATTAAGCTGCCATTCTTTTTAAGTAAATTACTTTGCAGAAGGCATGCTCTGTCTAAGCTATAAGGTGACAGCTGTGCTAAAATTATCACCAGCGTTGCTCAATGAGGACTTTTGTTTGTACAGCATGTACAATATTCCTCCAGGCTATGTAAAATTCTTCAAATTCCTCTATGTTGATTGATGATTATTACAATGACCCTGTGAACAAAACAACTAACCACACTTCCTGTCTGAGACAACAGTTAATTACAATGTGTACAATCTAAGATCACATCCAGGCGTAACAATGAGATATAAATTCAACCATCGCTACAAATTGTCTGCGGTGTAAGCAGGGCGCCCCTACTTCTCTGTTGTAATGTGATGTTGTGGGATATAGGCCGTGGAAAGCGACGGGACAGATAGGAAACAGACTCCACGCACACACAGACTCGAATAATTACTGTTACTCTGTTCCACAACCAGTACTATTTTAATACCAAAGAGCTTTAGTATGTCAGAAAAAAATAGTGTGTCTTTCTCACCAGTAGAGGGCATTTTGTATTTTTTTTTTTTTTTTTTTAAACAAAGCCTTTTTCCATTTCAGGGGGATACCTCATCTTGTGACTAAGCAGAAAAGGCATATTTTCCTTGCAAACACTCATGCAGGATTAAAAGATTTAGGCTATTAGAAGGTGTAGGATTTGCTTTTAAAATATCACTACACTCAAGTGTTTCTGAGACATCCTGCCCTCTAAAATACCTGCACCGTTCTTCATGCTAACTGACCTTTGGATCTATTGAACTGGATCTATTGAACTGGTCATACAGAAAGCAACAAGATAAACGTTTTTACATAGCATGGGAATTTATTACATGGACCGTGTCGCCAACAGAGTGTCTCAACAATAGTGTGAATTCATTAAGTCAGAGGCCATCCAATACTGGTCATAACTGTTGCACTGTTTTCTAAAAGCAGATAGGTCAACAAACTATATTCTCTTGTTCTGAAAATGTTGGTATTTTCAGTTTGTATGTCTAGGTAATATCTGATTCCTATGAAAAGTACAAAAAGCAAAAAAAGGACATGCACAAAACGATTCACAAGATGTTTTCTGTTAAAATGTAATGACTGGATGGTCTGGCCAGTACAAGCACATCATCAGAAGATCTAAAAACTGTTTACACCGACTGGTTTGAACTGGGGAAACACGTAACTGCCTGTCAGCTCTGGAGATGCTGTGTCAGCCGCTCAGACATCCTGTTAATCTCTGTTTGAGAGGTGCTCGCACTGCGTTCATTTCCAAAGCTGGAGTTCATGTTGAATACCAAATAGGCAGAGTATGCTCAAGGGAAACTAAGATCACAAAGCTGCAAAAGTCCCCTCTCTGTCTCTGTGTTTCATTTGTATTTTCAAACAGTTTGTGCGACTAAACTGCTGTCCTTTTTAACAGCCGTGCTTCAAGAGTCACGCTCAAGCTGCTGTAACTCATCTTGCAAGGCCTTTGCCCGGCCGAGCTTTTCCAACTGATCCTTTGTCGGTTGTTTGATTTCCCCAGAGTCCATTTTCTGCTGCAATTCCTCCACTTGCCGCAGCTTCTTTTTGAGGTTTTTGATCTTCTTGGACTTTTCAGTTGCTGCTGAGGCATCGTCAGGAACCGAGGAAGAGACCACCACCGCCGCCGCCACTGTCTTCTGTGATGACTCGCCGCCTTCTGAAACGGACACATTCTCAACACCATCTCTTACAGATTCCACTTCCGCATCAACGTTCCCGTCCTGGCCTTGGTGCTGCTGCTTTCGTTTTTCTTTACGTTTCATATTGCGTTTGGCAGTCTTCGAGAGGCCAGCTGTCTCGCTGTCCCCACAGCCAGGGATCTTCTGCTGCTGCTTTGGCTGAGCTGCCTCTGCCGGGTTCATGCCAGGCGGCAGGTCCGGCTTGCTCTTGAAAAACTTCACATACTTGTTCTCATAGCTAAAAAGAGAAAAGATGGAGACACAAAGTCAGACTACAATCACAAACATTAAAGTTTTTAAATATAAACATTTTAAATCATTCTGTATATCACAGTAGTCTACTAGCCTAACAATAAGGGAAGAACTGTTTCTTTTTACATTCCCCTATTGTCTTCAAATGCATGGTTTGTGATCCCCAGTCAACAACTATATGTCAGCGAGAGCTGCACTTACACAGGGACTTCTTCCTGTGGGACATAACCATCTTTCACTCGCCTCGGCTTCCTCCAGGTTCCATCAGGTCGCTGGGTGGCAGCAATGTATTTCCCTGCAAAGCAACAGTTGCAGCAACTTAGGTAAGACTGATGATCTCAACTGCACAGAAATTATCAAAACGTTTAAACAATATAATCTATAATTTATTCCAATGATTGGAGTCTGGATTTGGTGACATGAGATGGACACTTGATCCCTGTGGATTTTGAATGCTCAAGTCTAACTTACTGGTCTTCAAATAATGAACTCAAGTAGAGCTTCAACATTAAAACTTTCACTTTACCATATCCCAGGGTTTAAACTAAAGCTGACAGAGCACATTTAACAGCAGGTTCACTGTACAGCTGATATGTTAGGGCAGAGATGCTGCAATTAGCAAAGGTTACGTGGTGGAGAATGGACATGTGTGTCTGGCAATACATTTTCAGGTAGCTGCATTACTTTTTGAGACGGCTAGCAGCGAGCAGTGCCTCTGTTTACCGCCTCATGGTAAAGTGGTAACGCTAGCTAACAGTGGCCATTCATCTTAGCTAAGGTTAGCATTAGCCGCAGCACACAACTGCCTCATTGCACAGCTTGGTGTCACCAAGTCGGAAAAGGGGGCATTTTGGCTCAAGTTGCAGTGTGTTCCCTGACAAAGATTAATGCAAACAGTAAAAGTCTGACCCGTGCACCAGCCTTACCGGATTCATCTGTAACATAGGGGGTTGCCATTTTGGTGTAACGTGCTGAGCCGCTCAGACGCTGTCGTTCACTGCTAGCCTCGGTCCCGCACCGCGGCGAGCCTCTCGGCTACTGCGCGGTTAGCTGGAGAAATGTGGCCTCCGCCGGGCTGAGAGCGGTCATCGCCGGGTCACCGCAACACCTGCGACGACCGAGGAGCACAACAACATCGGTTTGACCCGTACCGCTGATGCAAAACTAACAATAATCGAGCGATCCCAGGTAGCAAAACGTGGAACCAGAGTCCTGGACTTCGGAAGTGACGATGTGGATGATGGGTTGCCAGGTTAGAACTGCCAAACTGCATTTTAAAACAGGATTTCAGGGTTCGATGAAGTGGGCAAAAGCACACTCCATCATTATCATGATCTTCAATTTAAAAAAAAAAAATAATAATAATAATTAATAATAATAAAAAAAATTATCATCTCGCCTTTATCAGTAAACGAACTGTACATTGTAATAGCAAATGTATTATTTGCTTTTTTAAAT
The DNA here is from genome assembly GCA_900302555.1 of Myripristis jacobus. Classification (NCBI taxonomy): domain Eukaryota; kingdom Metazoa; phylum Chordata; class Actinopteri; order Holocentriformes; family Holocentridae; genus Myripristis; species Myripristis jacobus. The sequence continues at coordinate 88,283 of OMLB01039266.1, read as the reverse complement.
GTCATTTACTCTAAAAAAAAAAATATTTTGTGCCATATATGTGAGAAAATCATAGAAATCACAGTCTTTAATGTTTATTTACATTTAATGCTGAAATTGTTGGCATTCCTCGTTGTTTGCAGCTTTTACATAGACAGACAGACAGACAGACAGACAGACAGACAGACAGACAGACAGATAGATAGATAGATAGATAGATAGATACTTTATTGATCCCGGAGGAAATTTAGGTATCTAGTAGCTAAGTACAATGAATACACACAATATGATACACTCAGTCCAAATTAGAAATTAGAAATATGTAATGGTTTGAATGAGAGATGGTACACAGGGGTGGGGTTTTGGTTGATGAGAGAGTCTGTTTCATGATGCTGGTGGGTTTCAAATGGACGCCCACTCTAATAAACCATAACTTTTCATCACTAAGTATTTTAATTCTTTGGGGTCCTGAAAAATATTGTTAAGACTGACCACAACAGCTGACGCAAGTATTACCTTGACTGATATAGACGCAAAAAAATCATTAATAGCTGAGTCTGCACTTGTACCATAACCGTATTTTATTGTGAAATACTATTTTGACGAATCAGCAGAGAACTCAGTGCATCTGACAGCTCCTGAGTGGCTGACGCTTTCAACCGCATTAAAAGGGGGTTCTTTGGCCCAACCTGGCAACCTGCACGGAGTCAGATTGAGGCAGATCTTGCCCACAGCAGACGACTTAGCGCTATAACATCACTGCCTGGAAAGACGACTGACGGACAGAGCAGAGGTAACCCCTTTTCCAGAATCTACTGTTCAGTTTTACTGCCAACACGGAGTGCGTGTTGAGTACCGGCTAGCTGCCAGCACACCGAGCTGTTTATTGATCCAGCGAGGCAGATGCGTTTGTGCTAACTTGGTAGCTGAGCTGTATAACGTCAGATATTAACGTTAGTAACCAACGGTAACCGACGGGCTAGCTGTACAACAGGGCATTGAATAATAAAAGCGAAGCAATCTGCCAGCTAACGGCTAGCTAAGGCTACGCTCAACAGTTCATTTAAACAGGGGGTGATGGTACAGAGTTATGCATTCAGTCGTCGCCATTGATATAAGGTTTACAGCAAATTGAAGCCTCCAATAGCGGCGGGCAGTGCGAGGCTAACCGGATAGTAACATTAGCAAGCTAACGTAACCCCCGGACTTCAGCCAAATATGCGGAGTTGCTTGGCAATGAAACAAGGGAAGCGAGACCATCACTGTGGAAGTTACTCAGCCCTGTGAGGGTCAAATCCGCCAGATAAGCAAGAAGCAGGTAATTTTCCAGCATTCCTTAATGATTTGTAGGGAAAGACAAACAATAGCTGTGTTTAGTTGGCTAGCCAATGTTAGCGTTTTAATGTCCTTAACGATGGGCTGCCTGGCTAACTAGTTCCAATAGTATTTGTAATGTTGGCCATTTTCGGTTGTTTTCTTTGGACACCATTCCAACATTAAAGTCCTGAGTCTCAATTGGCCTCTGTATTCATTACACTGACGCTGAATGATTGCACCGTGAAGATGCTAGTTAAGCTACGGCTAGTGATGGAAGGGATCATTGTCTGATTACACCTGAACGCTTTTTTGACAGCTTAGTTTTCACATCTATATCAAATGATACAGCAGATTTTGAAGACTTTTTTTTTTTTTTTTTTTTACAGAGATCGCAATGTGAAATTCTTGTCACTACTCTGTCTACTGCTGCTCACTACAAGCCTGTGGCAGAGCAAGAACTAGTGATAATATTCATGGTGATAACAAGCATCCTTCCAGTAAAGTTGAAATTTGACCTGAGTTGTTATTGCTGATAGGCATGCAATCAAGTCTGAGGATTGAGATTTACTGTAGCTATTCCTGCTTGGTGTGTTTAGTCAGTCAGCAACAGTAGATCATTTGGTTATGTCACACATGCCTTCTCTTCTGAGACCTCCTTTTCAGTTTCTGTCAGCTATTTAGTTTTCATCCCAACTCACAAGTCAGCTGTTTTGTTTCAGCACTTGGCAGGAATTTATTAGGTTGTTTGCATCACTCAACACAAGTACACCTGGCATACTTGAAGATTCAAGCACCATCCCTCTTGATAAACAATGCATCCCGGTGCTTACATGATTGGCTCGTCCATTGTTAACTGTTGACTGTGCTTATGTGAGTTTGACGTGAGCGAAGGTGTGGTGGAGGCCAGTGCAGGGCTGTGGCATGCGAAGACCTAATCAAAAGGGTGTGGGTTTGCACAGTTTTTAAGTTTCAGTTTCTTGGGCATCTGGGTCAGAAATGGAAACATAAAGGGGAGAAACAGCTGGTCCATAAAATGACTCTAGTTAGCCCTCTTTTTAAAGACTGGGCAGCAGATCTGGTTAAGGCAGCTGTAAGCAAAGGAAGTTGGGCTGCCAGTTGGGTATTGATGCTGCAGTAAGATGATGATGCCGGACTTGTAAGAGTTATGCCTGTGTGATCAAAGAACCTTTTTCTTGCATAGAGTCTTCAAGCAACGACCACCATGCCCCTACCTGCCTGTGTGGTTTCAAGCAAACTTTATCCAAGAGGAGAGAATGAAGGCATCTCCAGAAAGCTTTACCTATTTGTAGCTGAGCTTAAGGGTGAAGCCTTAATGTGATTGGGTTACAAGTTTGTTAATTAATTCTTTCATTCATAACCTAAGTAGTGAATTGTAAAAATTAAAAGCACATTAGAGCCGAAATTTAGAGCTTTTGTTGAAGCAGTGGCCAAATTCTCATAGGAAAATTTGAGGTATTCTAGTCATTGTTGCCTTTTCCAGAAACATTAAGAATCATCTGCACCGCAATTGTTTAGGTTACCACCCAATGCTGTAAATTGGCCCTCTTACGTTTGAGGTGGTACTTCAAACTTCATTCAGTTACTTTTATCAGAGCTTTCAATGTCAGAATTTACAATAACCATAAGGGCACTAATGAAAAGTTTCCAGGCTGTGATAGCACAGTGAACTCTCCATCTAGCTGTCATTTAACATTATCACCTGATTCTGCAAGACTTAAGAAACGCAGGAAGAAAGGAATTACCTTTCAAAGATGTGTTACTACATAGGCCTTCTTATTTTTTCCCCAAACTAAAATGCAGTGTCACTGCCAAGGACAATATTAAGTGCAGATTGTCCAGAGTGGTGTGCCAGACAGACAGTAATTTATTGAAATCTGTTTTTCATTCATATTTTACAGTCAAAGGAAATGGATTTCAGTTCATGTGCATTATTCCATTTTTACGTTTTGAGAAGTTGGACAAATGGCGTCTCTACATTTCTACCTTATACAACATGACTAATACCAGTAACTCTGACGATGCAGTTTTTTGCTCTCTTCACTGTGACACTCAAAACATTGCGGGTTAGATGCGACGATCTGACATGAAGTCTTTTCTGATCTCAAAGCCTTATAACACAACCTACTTTTTCCCTCCTCCTTCCCTCCCAGAGTTGGATCAACTTTTTGGAGAACGAAGAAGAAAACCTGAATCTTGGCCTAGGCAGCGGAAGCCTGATCTGACCCCTCTTGTTCCAGCCTTTCCTCTGGCCAGTTGTGAGCCTTTGTTGGCATCTGGTCTAAGACAGAAAAGTCAGGGGGAAAATTACTATGCTCACAGCCTTTAGTTGAATACTAGTTTAAGCCCATAAACGAAGCATTTATCAGATAACCTCTGTGTGGAATAGCAGCTGACAACATGGCGAAGAAAAACAGCCAAAAGGGTATGTATTTGCTTCACTGAGATCTTTTAAATTTTTGTATTTGTTTGTACAAATACACTCTGTTTTGTTACTGAAATCACAATATTTGAGTAGATACAGTGTTTAACCAGTAAAAGATCTGTTTTGAGAGCTGTTTTCTTAGTGTTGCATGGTTATTGACAGTAACATTAACTTACAGTGATTCATTTGCATAAGTTGCCTGTACAAGTGTTCTGCATTTTATTTCTGTCCTGAAGCAACCGTTAGTTTCATTTTCAGCTGCAGAGTTTCATTTGTCATTGTTGGAAAAAGAAATGTCCTGCAGCAGTTTGTTGAGAATGTCACGTTTTCTTTCCTTTTATTTACTGTAACTCAGCTGTTTCTGATCTCATATCTTGAATGGACTCATACTCCTTTCTCTGATTCATAAAAGCTAGATTTGCCGAGATTTTCTTTTTTGAAAGAGACCGTCTTTTTGTCGACTCCACTGGTTATTACTGGTTGAAATTCAATGCAGATCTCCGACTCTATGGGGACAGATGTGATTAATTTCTGGACCACATGTATTGTCTTTCTAGTATTCTGCATCATTTGGTCACGCACTGGTCAAGGCCAAAGGCCTGCCATTTAATGACATAGGAAGAATAACTTCTGTTAACTTTAATATTTGCTCTCTGTGTCTGTGTGCACTTGAAATGGCAGTTAGTGAGCAGTCTAAACATTTCCTACCACTTCCACAGAATAATTCATGGTGATCCCAAGTCACTTTATCTCCTCACCACATGTCTGATGTTGTAGCAAATATGAACATGCTGACAGTAATTTATGTAAGCCATTTTCAGATTATTTATCAACCATACTGTGAGATTTCTTTGATTCAGTGATTGAGACAAGCATGCTTACCTGAAACATGCCTACTCAAGTATAAACCTCTCATGGAGACGTACAGTCATTATAAATGGATTTGGAATCACAGGCTTGGTGTGTTGGAATCAGCTTTGTCCAGGAAGGACATAGTAAACGTCCTGAAGTCATGACATGTTGTTGTGGGTGTTTTGTTTTGCAAATGATGTGCTACATTGGTTTGCAAATAGGACTCGAGGCCCAATAGAAATGGAGTCTCCTTTTTGTTCTCCTTTTTCCCCAGATGCCTCTGGGGTGGTGTTTGACACTCACTCAAAAATGGTTATGTCCCAGGGTGGAACATTTGAGAGGATGAAGGAGAAGGTAAGAAGTAAATAGACTACACAGTACTGGCAAAGAGAGCTTCTTTTTTTTCCAGTAAAGGCTGAAGGTGCAAAGAAAAAAAAATGTAGTCGCATGGCCTCCTAATCAGCCCTCTGTGGTCTCAAGTGGGGTAGCAGTTGGCACTTCTGATCAGCTCCAGTGTACATCACAACTTGAACATTACTGAAACTCAGATTTCCCTACCCTGAGCAGTGGGGTAAGTGGACTCACCTGAAAACCAGTCTCATCAGGTGTGGACACTGAACAGCACTTGTTCTGAGCAGTTTCCCAGTGAGCAGGTTTTCAGCATCAGTAAATATGAGAGGGTAGGTTGTCCGACTTTGAGACACAGCCATAATATTGTTAAAGGACAATGAAATATTGCGTGCCATTCTTGGCTTGATGGGATTTAATGCATCAGGGTTGATTTGGCATATTTTTCCTGTTATTTAGGCGTAAACATGATACCTGAGATATCCTTGAAATCCCATGGAAATGACCACATTCATGAAAAGAGACAGGCACTTTGCCCTGTTATGTCGCATAATGCAGTGTCTGAGCAGGAACTTTGTCCTCTTTAAAGCCTGTTAATCTATAATGGAGCAGCTGAAGGAAAATGGGACATCTCATAGGTTGATCGCTAAATGAAATCACATACACTGTCCTCAACAGAATAGTTTTTTCTGATGACTAAAACTTGTGTCATTTAAAAAAAAAAAAAACCTCTGTAACTATAGTATGCTGAAAATAATTTCTTGATCTGCCTGTGTCTTTCCTACACAGAACAAAGCCTGCCAAGTATTAAGTTTTGACACAACAGAGTTGACCTTTTTCACATAAATATTGCCTTTTGTTTGTGTGCTTATTATTTCATATTAAATATGTTAATTTTTTAGAAAACAGTAAAAATAAATGATGTACGGCCATGCAGAACAGTGACCTGATTTATGAACAACTGTCCAGCCAAAATGGAATAGGAAAAAAAATCAAATCCAAAAAATTTTGTGCACTGTAGCTGCTGGTATGTGACTTTTGTGTTTCTCTGGTTGCAAAAACTGAATTCGGCTCCATTTAAGTGTGTGTGTGTGTGTGTGTGTGTGTTTTATATATAGTATATAGACAAGACAATATTGGTTTACAGTGTGCTAAAGCCAAGTGTGATTTAAATGTTGAAATGGCTTGTAGTCTAACGTGAGATGATGGCTGTATCAGTGACATTTATGTAAAATGCTGGTCCTCTGACACTTTCCTTTCCAGATCAGTGCCGTCAGGGCAGTTGTGCCCAACAAAAGCAACAATGAGATTGTTCTGGTGTTGCAGCATTTTGAGAACTGTGTTGACAAGGCCGTCCAAGCTTTCTTAGAAGGTATGGAGATGTCACAGTGTTTGACCTCTGGAATGAGCAACTGGCACACAAACCCTCCCTCTGAAGTATGACTGTGCTTTTAATGCCATTGCCTTATTCAGTGACAATTAGATCATGTAGAGAGCAGTGAGGTTTTTTTTTTTTGTTTTTTTTTTTTTTTTTTTTTTTAATTTATCTGAATCCCATTAGTCACTACCAAGGCAGCAACTACTCTTCCTGCGGTCCACACGTCGGAATGAAAATTATAAAACCTTTGAAACCATTTGGAA
>OMLB01039266.1:33169-68006 GCA_900302555.1 Myripristis jacobus | reverse complement strand
AAACCACACACAAAAAAAAAAAAAAAAAAAAAAAAAAAAAAAAATCACATCATCATTTTAAAAGCATGATGCAAAAATTTGCATTCCCAGTACAACCAGGAATCATATCTCAATTGCAATAAACCGTCAAAATAGTTGCAATATGATTTTTTCACCATATAAGCCCTTCTTAAATAAATTTAAATATACTGTGAATAAACATACCAACAAATTGATAACTCGGAAATCCTTCTGTAAACCGTGGCCAACAAAACGCACTCCGGTGTCGATGAGAAAGCGCAGCTTGAGGTACGTGGACTTCAGAGTGGTCAAGTGCTTGGAGGAGATCTTAGCATCCAGGTCACCTGGTTTGATGCCCGAATATTGTGTCAAATAGTCAACCACCTGGAACAGCAAACAGTCAGAGGCCTCAGATTAAACAAGGACATCAGATTCAAATGACGAAGTATGAAAATTACACAACGTACCTCTTTAGAATCCAGATTCGGCTTTGCAGCTCATTATTATTAGGAAGAAAATGACCATCCTTACAAGTCACTAGAAACTAATAAGCCTGCACAATAACTCACTTCAAAAAGGCAATCTGTAAAGCATTATGGAGCAGTGCGCCCATTATGAGCTGCACAAGTCTTCACAGGATTTCCTCTAACGTATGGTGAAAAAAAAAGAGATATTCATATTGTCCTGAGCATACTTAAAAACCTAAAGACAATTAGGATTATGATGCTGTGATGCTTGCTGTTTGCTTTGCTGACATGTCCCCCAACAAAAGAAGCTCTGTAATATAAATTATCAAAAGCATCTCTAAGAATTTTTAATGTAGGGAAAAAGTCTTCACATTTTATGGAAAGGTAATTCCATAAATTGTTGATAAAGGGAAAAATACCATCTCTTTTAAACTCAAATGTAAAATGGGGTTTCAGAACTTTGCAGAACTGATTGTAATTACTGTCGGTGTTACCACACATTTCATTCTTGAAATGTGTGGTCATTTATAAAAGGTGTAATAAGCTTCTTCTAGCTTGACTCACCACGTGCCTGCCTGTGCCTTCTTGCCTCACCAACTGCCTGCCTGTTGAATGTAAAGCTGACATCTTTTGGTTTCAAACTTTATCAAAATATACAGAGAAGGAAACAGTGACGGCTATATGATGGAGGCAGGGAGCATGAAAACTGTCTGGCATGCATATTATTTCACTCAACCGTATCCTGCTTCCACAATACAACTCCAGTAAAGAAACAGAGTTAAACTGAGGCTCAACTGAGGTGTCTAATGCCAGGCCATGTTGTCGGGTCTTTGCAGCCCCTCACCTGTTCCTGAGTAGAGATGTAGTCGTCGATGAAGGGCACGCCCTCGTTGGGACCCTGACCTCGCACACACGTGATCCTGGCCACAGACATCTGACTGGGCTTGATGGTCGATTTGGTGCCGTCACTGCGCAGCTCTGCCTCTTCCTGTGTACACATCACATCAATGAATCATCCACATTTCCTTTTTTTTTTGTAAAGAAAAAAAGTCAGGCTTTTTATTCATTTCCTCAATCCATCTCTGATTAAGTCATTTGTGTATTTGGTAGGGAAGTGGAGAGGGAAACAATGGGGCAGACACAACAAAGAAACCTCTGGTGGGATTCAATCTGAGGCCAGCAGGGGAACACAGAGATAGCTGAGTGGTCACCTTATTCACATTTTCAAGTATAAATACTGTAACCTTGCATCTATGTGGTGTCAAATTTATCAGGTCCATGAGTTTCCCACCAGGAAAAGAAAAAAAACACCTGAATGCTCTCCTTTGTCCGGTGCTCCAGTTTGTACAAACCGGGACTTGTTGGACTTTTATCAGACATGGCAAAACAGAGCACATCAATCCCTGTATAGACGTTTTAAGTTTCTTTAGAATGTGAAAATAGAAAAATTCTTGAACTGCCTGAGTCTCAGAGCTTCATGTCAGCTCTCTTCCTCTTTGTGTAGGAGTCGGCCTCATCAGTTTAGAAGGTAAGAAATGAACAACAGAGAAGTGTTTCCATCCTTGGCCAGTTTTCCGACCATTAACACATGAACTCAAGTCACTCACATGGACAAAGTGTGAGGCACAGGACGCTCATATACCCTATAAGTCCGACATCACCAGCTTTATGTGGCAGACTCACCTGGTTGAGTGTGACAAACTCGGCGTCCAGCCCCACAAGGTCACCCGCCTGCGGCATCTCGCTGACCATGAGGGGGATGAAGGTGGCGTGGCTCTTCCTCTGCTTCCGAGCCAGCGAGGCCTCTGTCAGCAGCACACTGGCCTCAATGGGATTTTTAACTGGGACAAAAGCGAGACATGAGTGGGTGGATGAGTGCTGGTAAGAGCTGGTGACACGAGTGTTCTTCTAACCAACGATGAAAAACTCACTGCGGAGGTCGTATTTGGAGTGGTAGTTCCTTTTTGCGTAATACATAATGGCTGGCACTTTCCAGTTCACATCAAACTGTGCAGCTTCAGTCTGCCAAAAAACAAAAAACAAAAAAAACAAAAACATAAATCACTTTTGCTTTAAGAAATCTCTTTAAAATGTGACTCCAAAAATGACATTCATTATTGTAAGAGATCAAATGGCTGACCAAACATTTACCTTGTCAATTGGCTCAATAAGGAAATCATTGAAAAGGTACCACTGCTGGTGTGTGACCCCCTAAAATAAACAAAAACGTTATTATTCAACTATCTGTTCACGTCTGAACACTGAGTTTTCTAGTGCAAGTCTCTCTCAAACTGCATCTGTATGACTCACTGACCTCTTTTCTTTGGTGATAGGTCTCTCCCACTTTAATGTGTGCGACCAGGTTTCCTCCTGTGCGAGCGTCCAGGATGTGAGGCACGGTGACCACCAAGTCATACAGGGAGGCGCCGTCAGCCTCTTCGGCAGAGCTTAACTATCGGAAATGGTGCAAAGAGTCGCAAGTTGCAAGTAAAACAACTATAGCAGAGTACGTTGTAGGAGGGGGGATAAACACCGCTGGACTGCAAATTCATTACATTAGCTTAATGATGGTGATTAATTACTCATTAGCAAACTAAAGAAACAAAATCAATGTTTTAATGGTAGTTTCAGTTTTTTTGTTTTTTTAGCAAAAGTTAGTGCCCTGTATTAGAGAGAGCTCCAGCAAGAACCATGTGAACAAATTAAACATGTAAGCTACACCAGTTTATTTATACTGTTCACTCTTTGCTTTTTAAGTTGGATCTGTCTGATTCTTGGGTGAAAAAGTGGGCAGATGGGCAAATGAATAGTTCAGTTATTATCAACCAGCAGATTAGCAACCTGCAGCTGTTCTTTGTGCCTCACCTCCTCTCCTTCTGGCCAGTTGCTGATCTCCAGTCCCTGGCTCTTGCTGATAGACATCTTGAGCGTGAGGGGGATCCAGACGTGTCGCAGATCCTCCGCTCTCGTGTCAAAGGTGAAGCCCTCCATACTGCATAACTCCTCCCCGCTACACAAGGGAGAAGAATCCAAAATGTAGACATTTTTTTAAAAAACTTGTTCAGTCAATATTAAATTGTAAGTGAGACACAGTCAACTGACAGAAAGCATGATGTTAAAAGTCGTTCTTACTCCAAGCACCACTCAGTGGGCATAGGTGGAGGGGGCTCTTTGGGCTTTGGAGGTTCCATAGCTTCTTTCTGCATGGCCTTATTGAAGGCGTACTGCAACGAGAACAGAGTCACAATAATAAAATACAACTAATACAACACACCTAACAGTTAATGAACCATGAATGTAATTAAAACGGCTGCACCTGAAGTTTGCCACAATATCATTGACAGAGTTCCAGCAGCTTACCGCAAGTTTAAATTTAAATTTAAAACTTTTGCCAATCGGATTTAAGTTTAAGACCAATTTTACAATAACTCAATCTGAATTAATTCGAGTGACCTTATTTTCATCATGCCGAATTTTTTAAAAAATTTGCACGAAAGACAATGTGCCTCATATACACCCAGTAGCAGTTTCAGGCATTCAGTAGATTTAAAGCCAGAAAAAAACATTATAAAATCCCACTTCCCATATCTTGGCATTATTAAAACCTTTCAAAGACTGATTTAAGACATTTTAATTCCAATTAAGGCCTTATCTTTAGATAAATAAAATCAATGCCTTTTGAGACTTTTAAAGGATCCGCAGGAACCCTGGACTGACAACCATGATCTGCTATATAAGCGTCTCTCATCTGATGCTCACCTCGGCCTGAACCCTCCAGAACTCGGCCTCTTTGGTGCTGTTCACTTCACAGTTGATGACCAGAACATCTGGTAGACATCGAATGTTACGAGTCTGCACCTACAGTGGTAAATACAGAAAACACTGCAGAATGAACGAGGTGAGATCAGACAAGTGATCTATTATTATTTGTTTATTATGTTTTATTTGGTCTGGCTGAGCGGCAGCCATCACTCACTGTGGGCTGGTACTTCTCACAGTTTTCACACCACGCCTGCGTGCTCTGCTCCAGACAGATGCTCTTCTTCAGGATCTCAGCGAAGTCGTACTCCTTTATAGTCTTATCTAACAAGTCACAGAGTGAATTTAATGCACTGCCAATCTACACAGAACTAGCACACAATCAGTTTCTGTGGAAGCCCAGGTTATCTACACCAGAGCAAAGGCAACTACGAGGGAAACTCACCGTGAGAGTTCTGTTCGGGGTAATGCATGGTGAAGAGCAGCGTGAGGGAGGAGCGGATGGTCTCCTTGCCACAGCGACACAGGCTACTGTTCTCCACTTCACATCCAAACAGTCTCCCGATGACTGACTCGCCAGAGGAGCCCAGAGCACTACAGCAAACACATCATCAACACAACTCAGCTGCCCTGCCACAGCCTTCAAACAACCACAGGACTACACCTCTCTGCACCTGCTTCTGCAAAAGGTTTTTTGTTTCAGTCCTCTTTACATGTTTTTTCATCACATGGCCCATCTGGATTTCATGCCTTACCGGGACTTGAGGCATTAAATGCATTGTTCTTGTTGACAGCTCTCACCTACTGCTGGCTCCCCTGTAGGCCTGCGGGCCCTCCTGCTCCTGGGTCTCCTGGTGCAGCTGGGTGAGGATGAAGCGGTTCCAGCTTTGGATTAAGCGGCCCAGCCTGGCCTTCCCAGTTTGCTCGTCTGAATCTGCCAGGATCAGACCGAGCGCAGACGCCTCCGGAATGGTACGGAATGCTCGCAGGAAGTTGCTGGCCTACAGAAATGAAGGTAGGAGAGGCTGGAATTAAAGAGGAGAAACTGCAGGGTGGACAAGAACATGATGCTGACTGACTCCAGAGGGACTGGATTGCTGGTATTCGACGAAACAACATTGGTTCCTACCTGACATGGATCTCCTCGCGACAGGTCCAACATGTGGAAGAGGAAGCCGAGCTCACAGGCCAAGCAGAACTCCTTCTGACACAAATGATTCTGCACCAGGCAGCGGATTGGCTCCAGGAAATATAAAACCTAACACACACACACACACAGACACACACACAGACACACACAGATAAATGAAGGAGGGATACATTCACTTGGGAGAAAAATGAAAGCACACAACCTCTCAGAAATAATGACTTACTCAAAAAAAAATGTAGTAAAATTGTACTAAAATCTTCATAATTTCATACCTGGATCATGCAGTTACAGTAGGCGTTGGGGATGTGAGGCTCCAGGCCAGCAAACAAGGTTCTGTTGTAATGTTTGAAGTCAAAGTCCTCAAGTCCAAGTTTAGAGTATTTAATTGTGACCTGATGAGCAAATCCAACAGAAACATATCCTGATCACGACATCCAAACCTTATTTTGTCATGCCACAACAACAATCAAATTGGTATGAAATTTAAAAAAACACCCAAAACATTATTTTTTTTCCCCATGCAGTAATTATAATGGAATGTGGCAAGACATACCTTTCTGTACTTTTTGGGCACCATGTAGAGGTGTGGCTCTTCGTCACGGCCAATTGGTGATTCAGGAACCTGGTTATAATTATCATAATCAAGCTCCACCTCTTTAATCTTGTACGGAACCTGTGAGCAAGAAAGAAAATAGATATTTCATTTCTCATGCAACTGACTGGAGTCAGTTATTAATCACTATTAATCACTCACTCAGCACATGTCACACTCTTGGCCACTCTGGAAGAGGCTCAGTCTCTCTGTGATCCTTCCCAAGTTTCCAAAGATTTCATCCATTTTTTTCCCCTTTTGGCTTCTGGGTTTCTCGGGAGATTTTTCTTGCCCACTATGAGGGTTCAAGCCACAGAGTATCATTTTGTTTTCCATAAGCTTCACTGGCCTGTAAAGCTCTTGGACACTCTAAAAGTGATTTCAGGACTCTAAATAATTTGTGAACAGCACTGGATCACTGAAATCAACCAAAGTCAAACGACAACCCATAAACTATGAGGTGATATTCTAAACTCAAATACAATACAAACCTGCACAACTCTGTCACTGTCGAACAAATACATTTCATTTACATAAATCTATCCATCTGTTTCAAGTGTTTCAAGCTTCTCCATCCATACCAAATAAGAGTGCATGCACAAGGTAACTGTAAAGGAGCTGAAGACCTAAAGTTTTGGACATGCCTGATTTCGAGGGCGAGTGCGAGGGTTCGCTGCATATCCAATGAAGCCAACAGTCTTCATTGTGCGCAGGATCTCTGGGTCCACCGGGGGCGCTCGCCTGTAAGAAAAGAGCAGCATTTTTACACCAATTACAATCTGTGTATAGCGCTTTCATAAAACACTATCAAGTTTGTTTATTCAATTATTTATTCACATAGTTTAGATATACAGGGACAATGCACATTACTGAGCATTTCTGTAAATGTACCAGTTTAGCCATCTTGGCTCATTTTCAGTGGGCAGGTGTAATAGCTCAAAAAACTGGGAAATACAAGCCAAATGATGTAGCTAATAAGTATGTCTTCACTAACAGCTGCAATTAAGCACCATGGTCTTATTAGGCTACAAAATTTAGTTGGAAAAAAAGACAAAAGTGGCTGATGATTGCTGCTTTCAAAAAATAGTTTCCTGCGCTGCTTTTTAGCAAGTTAATTACTATAATCACAACACTATAAAGATAATAAATCAAGGTTCTTACTTCCATATAATGTAATCACAATTCACCATGCAGAAATGATCTATGGACAAAACAGTGATGAGAATGAGAAGCAGTGAGTCACCTGGGACTGGGCGTGGCGAGCGAGGTGGGCCAGTCGGACAGCAGAGGTTCGGTGCTGGTCAGAGGCATGGGGATGAGAGACAGGGGCAGCAGGTCGTGGTTCCAGTCCAGCTGAGGCAGTGTGTCCACGAGACAAGGCAGGGCAAACTCAGTCTCTCGAGAGTAATCATTGAACGAAACCTCTGGAGCATCAGACCACAGGTGCACGCACCCCCCAGAGTCCCCGAAGGCCAGCGCTTGTTTGCTGGACGACACGTCAAAACTCATGAGCAGCTGGCCCACCGTGTTGACGTGAAAAATATCAGCGACGTTAGCAAGGCCAGTGGGCTCACAGAACTGGCACTGACCTAGTGAAAGCAGGAAGAGGGGGACAGTTATTTTCAAGCAACAGTGTTTGTTTTCTGGAAACATTTCTACTGTGGTCAGTACGGTATTTGAGTGTGATGCTGCATGCAAATTTTACTATTAGCATAAAAAAGTGTCACATTCAATAGCAAAACAATATAATTAAAAGCTTCATGAGGGAAACCTATAGGTCACCGGTTGTATACCTGTCTGTGAGATGATAGCCAGGCGGGATGTGTAGGTAGGAATGAAGCGCAGGAAGAGGGGATCCACATGCACCTGCAGGGGAGTTACAGCTCGCATCATGCGAAGGTCATACACCATGAGGAAGCGGTCACATGCCAGCCCGTTCAGCCCTCGGCTGGAGAAGCCACATGCAGCAAGAAGGTTTCCGTGGACGTCGAAGTCTGACAGGCTGCCGGAGAACGCATCAAACTCATGCTCCATCTTGAAGGTGCGTAAATCGCGAAGAGTTACCTGGTTTTGGCACAAGGTTGCAACGTGAGGTGGGTGGTTTGATGTGAGGTGTAAACCAGCTGAACATGTTTCAGAGCATCATGACTGTCCTTACCTTTCCAGAGGTGTGCCCACAGAAGAAGAAGCGATTGGTTTGTCGCATGATTGCCACTCCAGGCACTTCAACAGTGAACTATCAAGTACATACAACAAGCAAGCAAACAGTCATCCACCTACTATTTATACTACTACTGAATTAGGCAAACTATCACTTAGGGTATTGCATAATTAGTTGTAGCAGTTGAAAAATTCCCACCTTTTGAGTCTCTTGAACAGTATTCAAGTCAACTTCAACCACGTAGTTCTGTAGTCCGCCCATGATCAACGTGTTGTTGTCCGTCATTAGCAGACTGTGCATGTCAGCTCCCTCTTCCATCCTAGAATGTACACAGTCTTTGTGAATAATGAATTGAATTTATGACTGATGACCTATGATTTCAATAAAAAAGAGGAGGAACATTGTTTCAGTCAATAATGTGTCCAACTCACGGGTAATCAAACATTATGAGACCGCCTCTGGTATAGCATTTCAGGTTACTCTTGGACAGGAAGAGCACGCCTGTTTCCAGGCTCTGAATGTGGCGGATGTCATCAGTTGCATGCACTTGGAAAGAGGAATAGCGACCCATCGTGGGTCCAAAAAAGGAACTGACATGTCCCTAAAAACAAAGTGTACACAGAGGACCATCAGGGGAGCAATGTAAAAACAGCACAGACAAGCCGTAGTGCAGCATGTTCACAAAACTAGGGAGGAAAAAAGCAAGCTCAAGGAATAGTGAAAAAATCTATACTGTGATCAAAACAAAGAGTCTTACTCTGTGGTTTCCCATCCAGAGCATTTCCTCCTGCAGGTCAAAGTGTGTTGCACTGACTGGGATGCCAACTTCTGCTGCCACGCTGTGCAGCTCGGAGAACATGCCCTCTAACAGGTGCACCGACTCGGGCACCGTCACGGCGAGCCCCTCCGGGTCCAGCTCCACGCCTTGCAGCAAGTTGGGATTGAGCCGTGGGTCCATGGAGGGCTCCATCCCGCTGTCCATGGTCCCGTGGAGGGTGGGCGAGTACTCACCCATCCCTGGGTCAAGGCCGTCGAAGTTCATCATGAGGACAGCCAAATCAACCTGGAGGGAAAATCATGTGCACACAACAGCTTCAGAGCAAATTAGTATCAGATAAACCTCTTTCATACAGAACCTGAATCAATAAACCAATCTGATTCGACAACAGCTGCGGTTCACCTGGAGCTAGTCTCAGCTTCAGCTTGGCTAGTCAGCCCAGGAAGACAATACCAAACGTGTTCATTGTCATTTTCTTTTCATATAAAAGTTACTACAGAAACGCAGACTACCACTGTTTCAGCTAACAGGTCTGCTAACGTTAACGGCTAGCTGGCTAACAGTGGTGACGTTAGCTTCACGGCTAACTGGCCTCTTCCACATGCAAGTCACTTAGCACAACCAAAATATCAATATTACTGGACGATGAGCGTGAGTACATTTAACCAATTACAACACACGACTCAGTAATGTAAAGTCTACACGCACCTATTCTCGAAATACCGTTTATCACACAGGAATCCATGTTCGTCGCGTTGCAAACAAACGGGGCTGTATTCAAGAGTACTAACGTTCAGTTATGTTAATATGCGTGTAAACCGTGCATGAATGTCCGTATATATGTAGGCTACTGTGTAACTGAGGCTGTAAGGTGATAGATTGATAGATTGATTGATTGATTGATTGATTGATTGATTGATTGATTGATTGATTGATTGATAGATATTAGTTTGGTTCAGTAGCCAAAATACCATTCAGCTGTGACACTCTTTAAATACGTTTTTGTTGTTGTTGTTGATAACACACTTTACCAGAGCTCAATATCAATAAGCTATAATAAGCTGACATTATGGCACAGGCCTACACCCAGGTCTCTGTATTTTTAATCGTAAAGTTATATATGCTTTGATTATAATTCGGCTTCTTAGAAAGACAATATATTTGCTTTAGAGCATTCACAAAATCTTTATGATTTATGATTAAAGCAAGCGGTGTAGGTGTTTGATTGGCAAGTTATTGTGGCAAAGGATTTCATGTTGTCTCTAATTCAGGTAGTAGCATAAGCCCATTTCTACAATTCAGGACTCTTTCCACCTTTGCCCATGACACTTGGCATTTTTATGGAAAAAAAAAATCGGGAATAGAAAGTAGCTTGGGGGTACCCAGTGTGCCGGCTCCGGGTTGTTATTGTTTATATATTATTACTCTGCTGGAGCCTCTTGATTGCATCATATGTCGGTACAGGCCACAGCAATTTTGTGCTTTGGTCGGCTACTTTTGTTTTCCCCCAAACTTGCGAAAGCACAACTAGTCAACAGGCACTTTTCGATGAGTGACATGACAGAACAATGGAAAAGTATTTACCTATAGCTTCCCTTTTGCTGGATGTGGGAAGCACGACAGCACCGTGCATGTTCCCCTGTGGTCATGTTCCCTGTGTGTCCGCAGCCCGCGGCACAATGGCCTTTTCTTGAGAAGCGCTGTTTGAGAAGTGTTTGTACCGGTTCCTCTGCTAGGACACAGGGGGCAAAGCCAAGACGCACATGGAAAGTTTGTCCTGCCCACCTCAGGACACTTGTCTTTATCACCCTGCAAGAGGACTAATCTCACTTCCTCGGCATGTGAAACTTCACCAGATGAAATTAGCTGGTAGCCTATCACTCTTAAATTCCGTGACAAAGTTGTCCAAGCAGAGCTGAGATGGATTAAATAAGCATAATAATACTAATCATAATAAATAAATAAATGAACAAACAGGGGATAAATGAGCAAACTCATTCTTCATCTATTTTAGGGCTATAGAGGCTCCTTTAATCACACCTTTAATCACAATTTAAAATCTCATAAAGCCTCGATTGTATCTTTTTTAATACAAAAAAGTTGAAATCAATCACAGTCTATTTGTGTTTATGCGTGTTTAAGAAACCTAACATAAAGATTTATGTTTCGTTATATTGTAATTAGTCCAGCATCCTTTTGGAAAAGCAGACTCGGAGTTTTGAAGTATTGTGTTACCTAATAATAATAATAACAACAGCAACAACAACAATAATAATAATAATAATAATAAACCAAATATTAATCAAACAATAAATAAATTATTAATTTAAAAAAGTGCCGATATCACAGGCTGTACAGCCAAATGTCGAATCGCTATAATATTCCTATGGAGATTTCGCACAGTGATTGTACTAAGGTGAGTAATAGTGAGCTTGTACTTTCTGGTGTTTATTTAATCAGTGGTGTCATTCTAATAATCCAATGACCTACATCTACTTGCAGTATTGATGATAACCTTATCTTATGGTTCCTTCCAAAGAAAATTATTTGTTTTTTCTTGGTAAGGAAGTTCCAAAGGCGAGTAACTTTAATTGAAATGCAGTTTAATTAATTTCCTGTCAAGGCTGACCAGCCCACCAGTGCATTTGCATGAAATGAGCTCACCTGAAGGATTCCTGCAGGAAAGTCCTCCTGTGACTCACTGCGCTCTACCGGCGGATATAAACGGTCACACAGAGGCACGGACACTCAGATCACTGACGACACAGAGGGTGACAAGCAGGACACTAGAAAAATAACTTTATTTAAAAAAAAAAAAAAAAATCATCCGTGAAGTAACCATGCTCTTCGATTTCACAACGATCGCTGCTGTGCTTTTGCTCCTTGCACCTGCTCGGAGCGCGCCGGCCGGACCCACCCTCCCGGACGCATGTGCTGCGGTGCAGAACAGCTCCCTGGAGCTCAACAGGCTTGCCAAAGAGGGATCACTCCGGGTAAGGTTTTTATATACTGTGTCTCCCATATATTAAAAAAAAAAAAAAAAAAATCATGTTTAAATGTATTCACATGAAATAGCCAACAGGGTATTTGGACACTGGAAACGTAATTTCTGCTTTATGTCTGTATTTTGGATGCTCAAATTCATTTTCAAATGAATGACATCCAACTTTTATAGATCACAACACTTTTGGTTATTATTTTATATATTCTGAGACATACCTTGATCTATGTAAAGCAATTAAATTTCCATTTTTTTCTGTGACAGTGATCTAGAGAATTCAGTTTTGTATTCATTTATACAGGTGGTAATGACTTAAAAGCTATGAGTAGTTTAAATTAACTCTGATGCTGTGAGCTGATGTAGATGCTGGCACTGTGTTGATTTTTACACTTTAAGATTTTTGCTGTGTATGGCTAAAATGAATGCAATATTCTTGAATGGTCCACAGACAGGAAAGGGGTCCAAAGATGTGACACGTTTCTCCAGCCCACTGGTGTGGATGGAAGCCGAGGACCAGTGTGATCCTGACAGTCTCAAACAGAACTCAGTGGTAAGCTACATGCACAGAAATATTGTTACATGCAGATCACACTATCAGCCTGGAATTATGGCATCTGAAACAAACAGGCGCTGATGACAATAGGCTGATAATTACAGAAGAAATGATGGTGACATAAATGTTTCTTTCCCTATGTCTGTAGCCCTGTATTGTGAAGATTCTTGCTGTCCTGAAGAGCTACAGGTCTGAAATCAAGACAGTTAGGGCATTTCCAGATTGTTCATTTGACAGTCAAGTGGAGGAGGCACTACAGACACTCCTTACAGACATGAAGAAATGTGTACAATCTAAGACAAGGATGAGCCATGAGGTAAGCTCAATGCATCAAACTTTTTTTCTAACAAAAGTGCAGTATGCTTGGACAGAAATGGATTTAATTTCTAAAGACAAAAAAAAAATTGGGAATTTCCCAGTTTGGGATCAATAAAGTAAATCTATCTATCTATCTATCTATCTATCTAAATGCATAAGAAAGACACAGTTGGATTCATGAATGAATAGGTAGATTTTTATGTGACTCAAGTTTTATGGTTTTTCTTCTTCCTGCAGGAATCAGACATCAGCTCTCAGAAAAAAGAAACTAAAGCAATTGAGGAGTGGCAGAAGCCCCTCCTGTGCCAGTACACCTTAGACAGACTCTTCTCCTTCTCCATCTTCACTGCTCGCGTCTTTGGCCGTGGAGATCCAGCTCATCATGCAGACAGCTCAGCTGGACAGTGTCTGTAAAGCTGAAAATGTTTCAGTGCTCACTAATGCATCGTTGTGTATGCACAAGTATCTTGTACCTGATCACATTGGTCAAAATATGTAAACCATTTGGTGTGTGTCACCAAAGAGTGATGATGTACCTGTAACAGTGTTTCAACTCAAAGGAACAGCGTGCATGAAATGCATTTTCAGTGGAATTATCTATTTATCTTTTTATCGTATTTATTCAAATGATATTTATTGTATTTATTTATCAAAATTATTTATGGACACATTGTTTTTTGTATTTATCCTTCTATTCTATTTGCTTGATGAAAAATAAACATGATTTCAGCATCATACTGTAGGTGTTGTGGTTGTAAATGATGTCATAGCAATGATGTTAAGTCCTCTCACACAAAATGATTATGAGGAAGATGATTTCATCTCTCAGCAAGGAACATATAAGTCACCAGTGGTGGAAAGAGGAGCACAAACAGCTACTCAAGTGGAAGTACTGTTACTCTGCTGATATTTGACTGCAGTAGAAGTACAAGTCCTACTGGAGTTAAAGTAAAAAATAGCTATTTGAAAAATGTACTTGGAGTAGAAGTTACTGAGTTACTTTTTCACAACAGTAACTGTGTCAGGTGTGATCTTTCCATGCAGTTAGAAAAGGAGGAGAGTACAGGCTTCAAACTAGATTCTTTTAAAGGTGCATTCTGCAAAATTACCAGTGGTTGACTGAAGTGAGGACCCTGCAGACTCAACTGAAAAGGACTAGGGATGCAAACTGAACCCGAATTCATATTCAGCAAGTAACAAAATATGGCTTCCTTATTAATAAATTACCCTTTCAAACATTTTTTCTAAAAGTTCGGCTTTAAATAATATATACATAATATATATTTTTTAATCCATCTTAAATAAGGGAAACGCCTCCTGCACGTGATCGGCTCTGACGTTCTCTAATCCAAACTACAACGGCTGTCAGTCATCCTCAGCAGAATCAGTCAGAGTCGATGACTGGACTTCACTCAGACATCAATCACCACACAGTCATGTCTGCGATATTTTTTCACAGTTATATTTCTTTGTATTTGCAGAATGGATAGTGGTTAGAGTGGGTTTCCTAAACCTGCGTTGCTTGTCATTTTACCGTGAGTCTGTATGTTTAGTAATAAACAGGCTTTACTGGGAGGCTAACGCAGTGCACCATCATTACTCTGTTTGTCTAGCTCATAATTGTTTACGATGACCATGGCTACAGTATGGTCTTCAAAAATATAGTTTTAATAAACAAAAATTTCAGTCATTTTATATTTTTTGTGGTTAAAATCCAAAGATACATAAAAATGACTTTGTTTTTGCCATGCCCACTTGCCCCGAATCCCAATCCTAATTATTTTGCCCCAAAACAAATACAAATACAAACACAAACACAAATACAAATAGTGGCCTCTCCGCACACCTTTAATTAGCACATAACATGATGGTTGAGTCTACATGGTTCTCATTCATCAGGTCATCTCAGTGATATTATTCCCCCTTTTTCAAATGACAAAAAGTAGAACCAGCAAAGCAGAAGCAGCTTCTTCTTCTGGTCTTTGCTGACTGAGCTTTTATTGTGAATGGTTCCACAATCTCTCATTGATCATTTGTTCTCTGTAATGGGTGTGATTTAAAATGTAGGGAAGTACAATACGAAAGTAAAAATGCTCTTAAGTAAAATTCTGATTTTAAAAAATACTCAAAAAAGCTACTTCATTACAGCAGCATGAGTAAATGTAATTAGTAAACCTGTGTAAGTCACCGGCAGGGAGGAAAAACACAACAGTGAATGAATTTCCAAAACTACGACTACACACCAATTATGACAAAAGAGGGAAGCTGTGCTTTCCTGAAACACTCCTGCATCCTGCTCGAGGCGCGTGGCTCTCATCTCTAAGAGCCTCTCTCACTGATGATGCCGCAGCCAAGTTCCCTCAGGCGTGGATGATGTAATGTTGGCCCAGATATAACTCAAGTACAAAGAGCAGGTATTATTTTTCCGGGAAAAAAAGGAACTGGCGGTGAGCTAGGTTTAAATGTACCTAGGCTTACTTCACAAGGAAGTTTGTCTGATTCATGAATACTTTGAGAGTGACAGCTTTCCTCATACATGTCCTGTCCAGACTCATTCTTTTTTTTAAGTCTAAAAACTCCAAAGTGACTCGTCTTACATCTTACGTTCATTTCATTCCTGTTTCTGCAGTGGTTGGTCAACTACAGCACACCAAAACTTGCCAACAGGAAGGGGAAACAATACACAGGTGTTGAACTCCTCTGGTACTCAGGGCACAACAGTGTTTTCTTTTTTTTTATTATTTTATTTGGCTCGTGTTTGGAAGTATTTCATTCATTTGTTTTATTGGTGTCAGTCTGGATTCCTGCACTGATTCTTGATTCCAGTTCACAGTGTATGCTTTAAACCCGTTCACTTTGTTGAAAAGTTTGCATACATAATTGAACCGTAAAAATACAATTGGAAGCCTGCTAAATTTGAGTAACTGAGCTCTGTCTTGCATTTAAATGTATTAAAGTGTGGGTTGATTCATTAAAGGATATTTGAGACACTATTATTACTATTAAAGCGCTTACCTGAAAGCAGAATTTACAAAGTACGTAAACACAAAAAAACAAAGGCAAATTTTGTGATGAAATAAGAAGCATGAGCAGATGATACATCAAAAGAGATCAAAACAGAGAGATCAAAGAAAAGCAAGATCCTCAAATTCCTCAGCCATCATGCCTGAGGAACTCGAGTGTGATAGATGTGATGCATGTGTGACCCATGAATGTCATTGATTCTTTGTTTTTCTACAAGTAAAACCATTCATTTTACTTGGAAGCCAACCCCCAGTATCCTCAGGCTAAACAGTGTGTTTTAGCCTTTCAATAACCACTAATCTGCCATGATATTCAACTGACCTGGTGCTTTTAACTCACTTATTTCATGTCCATTTAGTGAAGTAGTCCTATAGTGCACAGTGACTAATGGACTGCATAGGCAGTCATGGTTTATTTCTACCAATAAAACAAACTTACCTTTTCAGTTTCAGAGTTGTCTGATGAACTAAATATCAAAGGGTTTCTGATCAACCAGTTCCTAATAAATAATCCTGATCACCTCCACTTCTTCACCCAGTTAAACCATCATCAGGACGCTGTCTCCTGTTGTTGGGGCCTATTTTGAACCAGTGTGTGCTTTACGGATCAAGTTAGTCAGAGACCAAAATCTCTGTGGAGTGCTGTTAAGTCACGTCAGAGTCAACAGCTTCCCTAACACATTATCACCACATCACTGATCAAGATAGGACTGTTTCCTCGTATTTTTCCGCCTGAGTTCAGTGAAATATTTGCAAGATGTGTACTTTCAAACTGAAAAATGCTTGTGTACGTGAGAGAGAGAGAGAGGGAGAGAGACAGAGAGAGAGAGAGAGAGATGGACCTCCTTAACCAGATCCACACAAGACCACTAGTCCTGTTTATTCTCCAGATTGAGTTCAATGACAATTTGCCCCAGTTGTGATACTTTTTTCACTATAAGATGTTACTTGGTACACAATAATACTGTAAATATTATAAATAATGTGATACCAACATGAGCCCAGGGCAGGCATCACTGACCTGTGGCTTTTCTCTCCATCCTCAGCCTCAGATGGAGCTGACAGTGTTGTTAGTGACCAGATGTGTCTCAGATGCCACAGAGACCGACCACAACCTAGGAAAGGCGGGGTTAAGTAACAAGGAATTTCCTGGTGAGCTACAACAACACAGGAAGGTAAAGTTTGCTCCGCTAAAATGAAAAGTTTTCATGTCGAATAGCTGCCATACTGGCCCGTCTTGTTACATCGGCTGGGATGTGTTAACAGGAGGCCTGGACTCAGTTTTAACTAAAGCTAACTAAAGCTAACTCCACAGGAGGCTTTAGACGACATGGACAGCTAGCGTGTCAAGCTGCTCATAGCAACACTGCGTTAGCTCGGGGTTAGCGCGTCGGCCGGATTTACAAAGTTTAACGACGTAACTGATTAAAAACCACGGTCAAGTCTGGTTAAATATTATGGACATGTTACACTTTTTAGCATTAAAGTTGCTGTATTATTCCCTTTTGCTCTCTTGTCAACCGTTAACGTTTGAACGCTTGTCATGTTGGAGTCTCATGCGAGGCGGCGCTTGGCTCCGCACCCGGAGTGAACCAGTGGGGAGGTGTTGTTGCCTCCAAGTTAAAGGGGAACTTGCTCAGAGGCTCTACTGCTGTGAAATCTGTATTCCTGTTTTCTGTGTTGTTTGGCTTTGCGCTAAAGTGTGACCATAGGGACTCCCTGAATCTTTTTTTATCCTACCAGGTAATTAAATTGCCCTCACCTGGCGTCCCAGCAGGTGTGAATCAGTCCCAACAGGCCTTTTGTCACAGCAGCCATTTTGACATGAAATAGCTGGTAAACACAAGTGTTACTTATGAATTTAATTAAAGGCGGGATGAGTTTGATTTGTCGGTTATGGTTTGTAAATACAACAGTGAGAGTTGCCTCCTCCTCCCAGGCAAAGTTAATTGCCATCAGTGAGTTTTTGTTTCCTTGGATGGCGATGGAATGAAACGACAGCCTAAAATGTAACGTCGCTGTCCTAGATTAAAAAAAAAGGCCTGCCAGCATCTCCCTGAACAGTGAAAAACAGGCCAACACTGTGTCGCTCTTCATCCTCATCCTCTCCTTTAGTGGCGTTTCACCTTGCTGTGTTTCCCTTTTTCCGCGGTCCATGATTTTCATAGCTTCCTATTGGATGTTGTGCTATTGATCTGGCACCGTGCACTGTGATTGGCTGGGAGGTGCACACTCACTGCCCAAAGGCTGAAGCCCAGAAGAGTCCCAAGCTCAGCAAAACAAGAAAATCCAGGCAGAGGGCAGGGTCTCTGCAGATTCACACACTAACACACACTTCTAGTGGCTCATAAGTGATGACTGAGAGGGATTATTGTCATGTGAGTCTCTGTATTGTTTTTTAGGAAAGTCCTGCTCATTCTGCCTCAACGGCTCTGTTCCACTCAGCTCCCACAGAGCCAGGGTGGAAAGTCTCTGCTTACACTTTAACCTTCATTAATCTCATTAAAATCACCCATGTTCACCTGCTAGTTCATGTCCAGATGACTGTCATAAAAAAAGTCAGTTAAAAGGCTAATATGAAAACCACTACAGTGCTCTGGCTCAGAAACACTTAACCTCTTCACGTCCTCCTCGTCTGCCCAGTGCAGTTATCCCAAACTCACTATTATCAATACCACAGAGAAGAATAGCTGATAGTTACCACTGCAGGTGAAATGCTCCATTACCTCTAATTTTGCCCAGTCACATGAGGTTAAAACTTGTGGAGGCATCTTGAAACTGCAGGTGATGATTTTCAGCATCCGTCAGTATAAGACTTGTTTCTTTTTTCCCCTCAGGATGAATGTGGGTGTAGCTCACAGCGAGGTGAACCCCAACACACGGGTGATGAACAGCAGAGGGATATGGCTGACCTACCTGCTGTTAACCGTGGTGCTGCACATCGTCCTGCTCAGCATCCCCTTCTTCACGGTGCCACTCGTCTGGACCCTCACAAACGTCATCCACAATCTGGTCAGTGAGAGTGTTGTGCAAATTCACAGTTATAGCTCCAAATAAGGTTTTGACAATGGCCAGAAAGTGTGCAGTTGTTGTGATGTAATGTCACTATGAAGTGATGTGTTGATCAGGTAGAGAATCACTGTTTTTCTACCAAAGTGCAACAAGAGTTCACCAGTTGCCTTCACCAGCCTTTAAAACCAGGGAAAGACAACACTTATGTCATATCATGATATTGCGATATGTAAAATACCAAATGATATTTGGTCTAATATCAGGGCGGCTTGGCACATTGCATGGCATCCTCTGCTATCAGTGTGAGTGTGTGAATGGGTGAATGTGATCAAAATGCTGTATAGTTGTGAGTGTTCAGTAGACTAGAAAAGCACTGTAGAAATGCGGTTTGTTACCATTTATCCCAATATTGATATAGTATTGATATATCACAATGATTTAGCCAATAGGCATGACAGACAACTTGTCAGGGCCTCCGTTGTAGGTGCTGGCTGCTCACTTCCGTTCCGTTCCCTCCACACAGTACACAAACGTAGATACTCTTTGTGGGTGTTTTACATCCAGTCGACATGTTGCGGGATGCATACAGCCTCTTGGCTCTCAAAACAGTCTGTTTACCTGCATAAAACTACTCAGGCTACCATAAAATACCAAAATTTGATCCTTTCCTATAGATAATGCTTGTCCTACTTTACCACACTGATGAGTGAACCCTCAGTAAAACAATGCAAAATGTGCCATTTGCCCCAAATGCCTTTCTTTGCAGCTAATGCCACAAATCCCTGAGTCTCTATAAAGGTGTGCATTGTTTTTTCCCCAAATCAGTACCCCTTTCAACACTCCCACTGCTCTCTCAGTAAATACACACAGGACTAGTTAGGATCATCAGACTCAAGAGTCTCTTAAAGAAAAGATATAAATGCATTATGTACTTACAGTATTATTCCACAGTATTACAGTATGATTATGTTGATGTGAATTAAGCCCAGATGACATGTCCTCTGTGTGTGTGGCTAACAGTAGCTGCATGTCTGTGCTGTGTGGTTTGTCGTCTGCAGGTGATGTACTTGTTCCTGCACACGGTAAAGGGAACTCCTTTTGAAACACCGGACCAAGGCAAAGCCCGTCTGCTAACGCACTGGGAACAGATGGACTACGGCGTCCAGTTCACATCTTCTCGCAAGTTCC
The DNA here is from genome assembly GCA_900302555.1 of Myripristis jacobus. NCBI lineage: Eukaryota > Metazoa > Chordata > Actinopteri > Holocentriformes > Holocentridae > Myripristis > Myripristis jacobus. Next base: position 48,004 of record OMLB01039266.1, on the reverse strand, counting down.
TCACCATCTCACCCATCGTCCTGTAAGAACATTTGGCACTATAAATCATTGTGCATCCGCTTTGTCGCACAATGTGTACTGCATTATGTAGCATGAGAAACAAATTTCTGGAATAAAGACAGGCACAACTAGTATTATCAACTGCAGAGAATTGTTGCTAAATCTACACCATTTTCCTCTCCCTCTCCAGGTATATTCTTGCCAGTTTCTACACAAAATATGATGCCACTCATTTCCTAATCAACACCAGCTCCCTCCTCAGTGTCCTCCTTCCAAAGTTGCCTCAGTTCCATGGAGTTCGGATATTTGGGATCAACAAATACTGACACAACTGAACACTGGATTTTCACCGCCACTGGATTTTAACTTTCTTTTTCAACGAACTATACGTCTGAGGCGTCGTGCTCGAGGACAGGAGAGCCAATTTGAAGTGTCTTCGTCGCACAGCGGTGTGTGACGGAGGAATGTATGAAGATTGCACAGTTCACGCTGACTCTTGAAAGGCCTGGAAGAAAACCTGTTAAAATGCACTGCTGCTCTGATGTGTGTTTATGATGATAAAGGTTACTGAATCGTTTGACTTTCTTTCCACTTTATTGGCACTCGTGATGTGTGTTTGCACATGTTCAGACTCTCGACTAGCTCTCTCTCAAATGTTGTCTTGTAGAATGCGCAGAGTGAACTGCACATCTTTCTTTCTTTTTTTCCATGGATTATGATGATCTTTTCTGATCCCAAATGAACTTGATGTCTTAAAACTGCGAGTTTCTAGTCTGTGCCATTATATGAACATGTGTTGTGGCACTGAACTGGCTGCTCAGTAGATGAAGCGTTTATTTCATGCTGTGTGATGCCTCTAAGTCTCGATTTTCCTTATGTTTTATCTCTCAATTTTGGTATTTCCTATGAAACGCACTGAAGAGCATTTACACACCTACGTTTACTGCAAACTCCCTATTGTCTCATCACGTCAGTTTTTTTTTTCCAAGATAAAAAGAGATATGAAATAGATATGGTGTGAATACATCTCAAAAATGTCACCTTTATTTACCATGACCAGTATCTATGAGTAAAACGCTGCAAAATCCTTTCAGTAGGGGTTTGTAAGAATTAACTGATAAAATGTGGGCCTGTTTGTTAGTTGCGGGGAACTCCAGGCACTTTACATGAAGCCAGTATGGGGGGCTATTGCAGCGTTGGTCAAATGGTCACCCGTCCGAGGGATTCCCCCCTTCCACATGTGTTGTGGTCATGTTTGCATTGCCGTGAGGTGTCCCTGTCAGTGACGTTTGTTTGGGGGAAGTAGCTCACAGGAAATGCAGCAACATGTCAATTTGACTACGCTGTTAAGCATACCGATCCATGTACCTGGGAAGCACATGCAAATAATCTGCTGGTATCACCGGCTTGAAACATGCTGTAACAGATAGGGGACTCGCCTCCACAATGTATGGAGTGAAAATATGTGCAACACTTTTTCAGAGTGTTTCCTGCCATGAAATACGACCCAGGCACAACTAGATTCACGTAGAGAGGCCAGAGGTGGGATGCAGAGGACACACAGGCTAAATGTCACTTTGTCCCCAAGACATCAGATAAGATTTACCGAAACCAGAGAGAAATGAGAGTAGGGGAAAAGGGTGAATACTAACCCTCTCTCAGTGCATGTAAGCTACGAAAGCTACCTGATTTAATCTAATGTCTAGGAAATAGGTCTAGTAGTTTTCCCCTGTTCTGCTTCCACTTTTGCATTTCTGCACATGCTGGGCTGACAGCATTTCTGCGAAAGTGCAGCTGGCGTGCTGTCAAGACACGTGTCAGCGCATCGGGTTGTCCATTTCATTGAGGCACACAAAAACAGAAGGTATGCTAGGCATTAGTGTTATTTTCTCCTTTATTTATCCTGGTGGTGACACTGAGGGAATAAAAAAAACTTTCCAAGTCAACTCTGATAAAGAAAAACACATTAAGATCAGTTAAACAAATGGAAAGAAAAGACACTTAACATGGAAATATTCACAACATAAAAAAATGTCACTTAAATCTGGAGCCATTTGAAACCCAGTTATTAACATAAACAGACATAATGAAATGGATCTTATTTTGGTTAGGGTTAGACGTAAGACTTCACAATGATGAGTTAGTTGTCCAGCATTTGTTATCAATTTGTTTTATGTCAATTTGTGATATGTGGAGTCCAAAGATTTCAAAGCTGCTTTGGAGCATGCAGATACAAAATGAGACCAAACCACCACTGGACATGGCTCTTAAAAAGGTAGCTTCAACAAGCTTTTCTTTCCTGCCAAGACAAGCATGTCTTGTTCCTAAAGAATTTTCAGCCGTAACAATCTGTTCATTTTGAACTTTTATCTGTGATGAAACCAAAACATTTGTTGGAAGACGTTGTTTCTATTGCTCTGAACGGCAAAATGCAGATTTGTAATAGAGTCCTGTGTTGCATTTAGACAACAGCTACTTATTTTAACTTCTGAGACAATTTTTCATCCAGTTAGATGTTCATTGATAAGATCTCACCGAGGGGTTGTGGATTTCTGATATGAGAAAGATCAGAGATTTCTCAGACTCTCTCACAACTTCCAGGAATTTCAGGATGTAACGGTGGGACAAAACACAGGAAAACCAAGCAAAATCACTTAGCTGGCCAGTACTTTTCAAAGGAAAATGCACATTCACTCAGGATTCTAGGTAACTTACTGAGGCAAACTGGGAAAACAAAAGGTGTCATTCATGGGGCATTTCCCACGTACCCAGACTCAAATTTACTGAGGCATTCAAAGGCGAGTGTGTGCTGCGCTCCAACTGTGATACCCATCAGCCCTCTGCTGGGCGTCAGGTGAAAATTCAGCAGGTTCACACACAGTCAGCCCTGTTAACCAATTTGTTTATAATCGTTAGCTCAAGTCTACCTAAACTGTCATTTAAGCAGCAGTAATGCAGTGAAAGCCAAATATCTTAAATTATTTTTTAGCAAATACTACAAAAAGCACAAACATTACATTTCAATAAGTGCCAATTCATTCAGTGATGCCTCTCAATGCTTCCCATGAATAACATCAGGACAAAATCAATATCTCCTTGTCACAAATTTTCAAACAAAAATGATACATGCATTTTTATGAAATGCATACAACAGGACAATGGTGTTTAAGATCTTTGGGGAAAAACCTGTTTGTATCACTGAAATAATCTCCACTAACAGGTTCAGGGAAGTGAGAAAGATTACAATGCACAACCGATGAATGTTTTAATTGCACTTTCTTGCAAATAAAAAAAAGGACTTTTGAGCCCAAATACTGAAACCAAAGTAATTTTAAAACTAAAATGTAGAAAAGCTGAACTAGGCTAAGAATTAAAACGGAGGTGCCAAGCTGCCATCTCCAACAAGGCAACAGAAACCTCCATCATACAGTAACAGTTCCCCCGCTCCAAACCTCCAAAGCGTCTCAGTCACAGCTTCATCTCAAGATAAAAACCGTATCAGTAACCTGAGAGTTGTGTCAGACACATTTGATCGGGTGGCGGCTTTAGTGCACAGTGTTTGAGAACCACATCGTTTCTGCGTGCAGAGCTGATCACATGTCTGACTGTTCTGTTCAGCCTGCACTCGACACACACTGTTAAACTGGAAGACACGAGGCGGCTCAGCAGATGATCAGAACCGATCACAGTTTGGTTTTTTTTGTCTGTCACAGACTGGAGTACCGTTCTCCAGTCACCTTTCTGCAGGCTGATCATATTCCTATGTAGTTTTCCAACATCGTCAGATGTCTCACTCTCCTTGCATGTCAGGCTTAAAATCTTCTTCCTCCTCGTCATCAGTGTCAAAAAACTCATCCTCAAAGAAGGATCCTCCAAAACCGTATTCCTGTGCATGGACAGAGACCTCGTTTGGCATCAAGTGAGGGGACCCCTCCACGAAATCTGCAAACCTGCAGATCACAGCAACAATATTAGCAGCAGGTTTTAAGGAACTCATTCCAATACAAAAGATTGTGATATACGACTGTGAGCTGATGATGAAAAGACCAACCACTGTTCTTACTATTGAAAGTTGACATTTAGCCACATTGTAGTAAAAGACAATTGTTTATAAGCATGATTTTTGTGTTTCATGGAATATAATATTGTTTATTTCTTTAGTGGTTCAACTGTGATGAAGACATACACATGAAAAATTAAGAGTGGCTTTACATTTTAAAAACGGACTGGCTAGCCTCAATTTACTTATTGCCAATACTGACTGGTAAGGGGTGAAAAATACTGGTGAATTTTCACACAGAATGTGTAACTAAACTTCCAGTTATATTCCTTGAAGCCTCAAAAACTTTAGGACTTTAAAGAATAACCAGAATTAATATATGAAGTATTTTCTGTTTATCTTTTGCCTGTCCTCAATCTTCATTACAGTCCCCTTAAGACATTATAATATTTTCACTTTTTAGCAGTATTTCATGAATTTATTATCTTCATGGACAACATAGTGTCTGTAAGGTGTTTTTGATGCTGTCAGAAGTGTAACTGGAACCTGAAATATGTGAGCATCACAGACAAGACACCTTGAATTCAAGTACGGCTGGGCATTACAGACAGAAACAAATATGACAACTGTAAGAAATGATTTCTTTATTGATGATTAACTGATATCTGCTAATATGTGCAAAATCCTGGTCATCACGTTGCAATGAATTGCATGATAATGTCAAGTATCAAATCAAAGCGAGACCGAGCTTTTGCAGCTTTGGCCCATAAATTAAACAGTTTGCCTCACAAAATAAAGTGGCTCAATGGGTGGACTGTTTGTAAATCAGAGTTGAAAACTTGCAAGTGACGCATGGTCTTTTCATCTATTTAAATCCTTTGTTTTGTTGCATTTGTTTTGTTATTTTATTGTCTGTACTTCATTTCTGTTCTGTTCAGCATTTTGTAAACACGATTTTGAACTTGATTTTGGAAAGTGCTTTACAAATAAAATCTGTTATATGTGTTACTTTGAAATATTATTTCCTAAATTGCTCTACATTTTGTTAAATTTTAATTAGTATTTGCTATTGCCCAGTCCAAAACATAAGCTTAACATTAACACGGTGTCTTTTTTTGTAATGTCTTGTGAGCTGATACTGGCAATGACATTCAAAATTAAGAGTGTAACATTTTAGTTGCATGAAAGATGTGCTCATGTTATCCTAATAGAGCAGCAACCTTTTTGGGGACTGAATCCTGGACACAGTCTTCCATGGACTGAACTGGGGGCTTGTGCAGTACTGGCGCAGCTCCTCCAGGGCGCGCCGTGTCTCCTCCTCCCCCTGCTTCTGGTACTCCTCTTCAGTCAGTAGTCGACGCGGCTGTGGCTTCCAGCGGACACTCAGCCTCACTTTCCTGCACAACAGAATAATAGCTCAATTAAAAGTCTGCCGTGTAAAAATCAATAAGACCACAGTAGCTAAATGGAAAATCCACCAACAGAGAGATCAAAATGTTACTATTATGACCTTCAGCAGTTTAGTTAATATGTCAACTTGTGCAGCTCTTGAGAGAAAGAAGAGAGCCAAAACACATCCAGATCTGTCCGGGCATCATGCAGCACTTTGAGACTGCTCCATTAAGAATGACACAAAGGCTGTTGTTGTTTTAGCAGAGCAAATAGTGGCGTGTGGCATTACAGAATACAACAGCAGGGGTTCACAAACTTTTCCTTAAATTGAGCCACGTGATACTTTGTTTCATAAGATACAGGATTTTTCCAACAGAATCCAATCTAAGAAGATTTCTGTGTTGGATTTGATTTTTATAGGTGAGGTGCAGCCTAAAAGGTGGCGAGTAAAGCCTACAATAATAAAACAAACAAACAAAAAAAACAAGGTGTCACTGTGCCAAATTGCAGGGAGTGAAATAAAAGTGCAATTGAACTGTTGATCATTTTTCTGGGGGCACCCTGAAATTCTGTGCAGCACCCCTCAAGTCTAGTTCACAGATGTTGGTTACACGGTCCACTGTGACAGTAATGCCACACACAAAAAATAAATAAATAAAATTTAAAAATAAAATAAAGTGCTTATATGGATGCATTCCATCAGTATTCACTGGTTTATATTGCAACAACAAACCAAAAACTTTAAACTAAAAATAGTCCACAATGGTCCAAGTAGGACTCACTACTGTTTCAGGACAGACAAATCTTTTTCAAATATATATTTTCATTTATGTCAGCAGTGACATGCTAAAAGATGTCAGAGGCATGATGAAGGCCTTTAAGTTAAAATATAATTATGTTTGTCCAACCATACCTGAAGTAAAATAATGAAAGAGATTTCTCCATCCAGATGATCATGGTGGGCATAACCTGATGTATTTTGGCACTTGAATCTCAGCCTTATCAACTGTTCTGGGGTAGATTTTTTTCTCTTTCTAGTACTGTACTCCCTCTCCATCTTCTGGCTGTAGTTCAAACACCTACCTCCATGCAGTAATTGCCAGGGAAACTGGGTACTCCAGATTCTTGGAGAAGAAAGCAGCCAGGATGATGGCGAATGCCACTTGCTGAATCTGAATTCCTGCATAAATGAGTAGCAGGCCGAACAGCTGCAGCGTCCATGACAGGATGTTTATGCTTCTGTCATCCACCAGAGGACCATGTCGGTAACACACAGCGAAACTGATGAAGCCCACCACTGCTACGTACCCTGAGGAACACAGGAAAAAAGAAACATTGACTTCCAGTGCATTTCAAAAAGAATAACTGAATAAATTAATGAAAAAGAAAAGCCTCTGGAATTAATCTGCAGGCTAAACTTATTTTTAGCCCTCGTATGTAATACGTTCAGAAGTACAATGCTCTATTTGATGCAATATTAGTATGTTTGCAGGATGATATGTGATAATTTTATCCTTGAAGATCAAACTAACCAGACCTAGTTTCAACACACACAGTGTGATGCAAACATCCTGGCTGGGTAGATAAAAAGGATTTCATGAACTCATGGTACTGCAGATTCATGCATGGCATAACTGACTGTGTACATGAACTCAAAAAAGGAAGAAATGCTTGTATTTGTCTTTTGCATTGTGTTGAAGAGATTAGTCATCTGTGTGGAGACGTTTAGCAAATATGGATTCACCTAAAACTGAATTCATGGTCGAGTGTCTGATGGTGCAAAAGACAACGTGTGCATAAATTATGAGCTCCCTGGGAGGCAAACAGACAATGGAGGAATCTGCTGCAGTGTATAGATTTTAAATGATGTCTTGAATAGGCTTGGTATTTCTAATAGCAGGGGGTCTGCAGCTGTGTGGTAACTGTGTCTGTGTCAATGGAGTCTGTACCAAAAGCCAAGTGCCAGTGCTCTTTAAGAATCGTCTGCAGGTTCCTGAAGACGAGCTGGATGGCATAAACTGAGAACGACCAGCCACTAATTATCAACAGATAGAAGGGGCTTTTCTGTGGGTGGAGACAAGACAGAGCATATAAAGATTAAATATGAGAACAAGGTGATTCGGCCTTTAAAAAGAGCAATATGTAGGGCAAATGAGCTGTGGTTCTGTTCTTACCTTTGGCAGGAAGCGTGCCAAAATGAAAATGAGGATGATGAGAGAGGCGATCATGCCTGTGCTCATGCCAGCTGAGTAGTAGAATATTTGACTCCTTTATATCAGAGGAAAAACATGTATCAGAAACACAGAATAATGCCATTCAATCACAACACTGGGAAACTCTGATCATAGGACTAAATTACCTGCTGAGTGAGTCTGCAAAGATAAATAACAACATCCCAGCGAGGAATACCAGAAACAGGTAGATATCAAGCTCTGTAAAGGAAAAGGACATCGGCATCAGTCAGTTTTAATATCTCAACAACAAGCAGCTTAAACAAACAAAAAAAAAAATCTTTGTTGTCTTGGATGTTTTTCTCTGCTTACTGCGAATGGGCTTCACAGTATACGGAGTGTTGTGGTCCGCAGGGTCGATCCTGAAACACGTCTTCTTGCTGAACAGGCCGATGCTGACAGTGGTTTCATTGTACTTCTCATGCATGAAGTGTTGGATCAGGCCCCACAAGCTGAAGCGCTCCAGCTCCCGCAGCTTCTCCTCATCTCCTGCAATTTCCACCTTGAGCTGTTTTGAGCTCCACACTTGGACCTATCAAAAGTTCCTGGTTTATTACAGACCTATACCAAATTTTACAACAAGTGGTTTTATATTACATAGCAAAAGTTTGTCTTTGTGAAAATGAATAAAGTGTGACTGACGTCATCCCACAAGGAATTAGCTCAGAGGCTCCAAAGCTCTTTTTGGTTTTGTTTGTGCATGTGTGTAAATGAAAATAGCTGCACTCATACATTCTCTGTGGTTCAATGCACGTGAAATACTAAAATTCAACTCCACCTCATTTTGCAGTAACATCCTACAGGACCACTGCAAGTTCCTGGAGGGGACTTCCTTTCCTTGACTCACCTGGATTCGTGTCCAGGTTTGCTTCCAGCCCGGCACAATGGAGTTGGTATAGCAGAAGCTTTTGGACCCTGACCCTTTGTAATCCATCCCATCCTGGAGGTCGATCACAGAGGGCTTGGCACCTGGGATGGACAGGCAACACAGGGACATGTTTGAGGTGTTCAGACTGCAGCTAGCAAACATCACTTTAGAGGCAGTGTGTTCAACAGAAGAGATTAACATCCAAAATCAACTGCTGTCTTGATTTGAAAGGTGAGGGAGATGAGGCAAGATGAGCCCAATTATTAGCATAACTATTATAATAAAAGCACGTAATTGGAAACCTGTTAAGAATGAAGCACTGTGGATGACTGCCTGCACTCCACAGTTTCACACCACGCACGGTGCTCTGGCCATAAAAACAAGTTTCGGCTGCGACATAAATCACTTTTAATTAAACGAGCCAACTTTGATATACTCTCTCTCAAACACACACAGGGAGTGTAAACCCGGGCTGTGGGGGCACATTACGTGCTCTGTTGACTAAACTGACGTTAACTTTCTTCTCGTTTTCAAAACAGTGTCGTTGGAGAGAACACATCTGACCATCAGCGTTAGCTAGTTAGCTAACGTGACTTAGCCTGGCAGGAGTGAAACGGCCCTGTGTAAAGCACTGGCTGTGAATGCACGTCTTGGTTATTGCGGCACGACGTCGCATCTTACCGTTGTACTGGCAGGCAGCGTGAGGTAGGCAAAAAAGGAGCACGAAAACCAATAACTTTGTATTTTCAACAACAGAGTCCATCTCCAGTTTCATGCGTCCCGCCATGATGAGAGCACCTGATCCCGCCCTCAACCGTTAGTCAAGCCTTTCCGCCCAGTTGAGTTACAGACGATTCAGCCAATCACAGAGCGGCACGGCGTGTCGTCACTCCCGGTGTGCGTTCAAGAGCACGCAGCACTGAATGGGTGGCGAAAATGTTGAGACGGACGACAGGCCAAAATTGGAGTGAGGGTGCGTGAAGTGCGATTGCCCGATTAAAGCTGACAATTGTAACAAGGAGGAATTAAATTTGCTGAGGGTTACAGACGTACTTTAGCTTTTATCATGTAATCAGGAATTAAGTTCAAAACACCAGGTGTCTTAAAATAATTATTTTGAATTAAAAGGTACAAGTACAAAGAGATAGAATATCTTATTGCTCGTTGGGTCATGACTTTAGACTTCAAAAACTAATTTGACCAACAAAACCTAATTTTGCCAAACAAAACCAAACACTCCTGGCTTCGACTAGGTTCACAGAGCCACGAAGGGATAGACATAATAAGAATCAGAATCAGAATGAGGATCAGAATCAGAACCAGGATCAGCTTTATTCGCCAAGTATGTATGCACATACATACTCTCATGTATTTACACAGAGTTAGACATAAAAGCACGTAAACAAACATATTAACGCTATACAGAGAACAAAAAGGAAACAAACTAACCAGAAAAAACACCAAACTTCTGCAAATGTCTGCAAACTTCATAAGTTTAACAGACGCATCTTCTGAGGTGCAGATGTGGGTGTAGAGGGAGAAGAGCAGAGGGGAGACACAACCCTAGGGGGCGCCAGTGCTGATTGACCAGGTACTTGATGGGATGTTCCCCAGCCTCACTTGATGCCTCCTGTCTGTCAGGAAGTTAATGATCCACTGACAGGTGGAGATTGGCACAGTGAGCTGGGTGAGTTTGGAGAGCAGGATTTTTGGGATGATGGTGTTGAACGCCGAGCTGAAGTCCACAAACAGGATCCTTGCATCTGTCCCCGGGGAGTCGAGGTGCTGCAGGATGTGGTGCAGTCCCATGTTGACTGCATCATCCACTGACCTGTTTGCCCGGTAGACAAATTGCAGGGGGTCCAGCAGGGGGCATGTGATGTCCTTCAGCTGGGACAACACCAGTCTCTTGAAGAATTTTAGGACCACAGACATCAGGGCGAAAGGCTTGTAGTCATTCAATCCTGTGATTGCAGGTTTCTTGGGGACGGGGATGATTGTGGAGCGTTTGAAGCAGGAGGGAACTACACACAGCTCTAGCGATGTGTTGAAGATCCACATGAAGATGGTGGCCAACTGGTCAGCATCTTACAAGTATATCAAATATATCACAAGTAGATTAAATATCACAAGTAGACTGAATATTTTAGAAAACATTATTACAAAGAAAACACACCTTAATATAGACCTATTTCATATAGAACAAACAAAACTGTATAAAAGGTTAACAGAGAGTATTCGTTATTGTTTTTTTTATTTGTGTCTTGAAAAGGCTGTATTCCACACATAAACTGTTTTTGATGTTTTTAATATTAGTATGGGGATTTTGTTTCAATACATTGTCTAACTTAAACTATTTATCAAATATACTGCCTTTCTTATGTGATTTTGAAGAGGCATATGAATCAGTCACTCCTGGACAAGTGTTTTCAAATCTGTATTTTATTCAAATGATTTTTAAATCACTTGGTAAGCTGAAGTGTTAAGATTTCCCTTCACTGGAGCTAAGGGACCGAGGCCGACCCCAGAAAAACAAGCCCATAGCATTATCCCTCCTCCACCAAACTTCACAGTTGGCACAATGCAGTCAGGCAGGGAACGTTCTCCTGGCATTCACCAAACCCAGACTCGTCCATCAGACCACCAGATACACCGTACTTGGCATTGTGCTTGGTGATTTAAGGCTTGTGTGTGGCTGCTCGGCCATGGAAACCCGTTTTGATGTTCATGCCAGAGGAGGTTTGGAGCTCTGCAGTTATTGAGTCAGCAGAGCATTGGCCACTTTTACGCACTATGAGACTCAGCACTCAGTGACCCCACTCTGTAACTTTACGTGGTCTTCCACCTGGTGGCTGAGTTGCTGTGGTTCCTGTTCAGTGAGCTCTTTAGGAGCCATTCTTTCACAAATGTTTGTAAAGGCAGACTGCATGGCTAGGTGCTTGATTTTATACAACTGTGGCAATGGGACTGAATGAGACACCTGAATTCAGTGATTAAGAGGTGTGTCCCAATACTTTTGTCCATATATGGTAAAAATGAGGATGACATTCATTTTTGTTTTATTGTCCTGTTTACAAGGATGCAAGGAATTAACTTTTTAGTAAAATGGTAGCAGATTTTATTTTACAGGCTTAGGGGAGAAGGCAGTACATTTTGTTTAACACTGAGCTGTACAATAAATTTATCAGTCAAATTAAACAGTTGCTTCACAGTGATCTTCAGCTGAAACAGTGCTAACCAGCGCTAAGCTTGGTGACTAAACCTGCTGTGACACTGTCTGACATATAAAACTCTGACCAGCCTGCATTACATGAACATCTTCATGCTCATTTCATCAAGATAAAAATCCACTCTTAATCTCATTTCCTCCCTTTCAAACAGCCCTCTTACATGCAGGTCGTGTACTGGCTCATGCCAAACTGCATGAAAAAGCCTCTCTGCCTCATGATTGTAGGCCCATAGTTTCCAGAAGGTAAGTTTGAGGAATAATCTGTACCACTGATGAAGTAAAAGGTGTTGTTTACCTTTTGCAGGCATACACAGTGAAGCTCACCCATCTCTTTAACTGTGCCTTCATGTCAAATACAAACAGAATGGTGGAGGCAAGGTATTGTGCAGGAGCCTATACTCACAGCCTCATCACATCCTCCTCCATCACTGAGCTGCTGCAAAAACGAGGTTAACGAAGGTCATAAAACTTCACTTGTGTGAAGGCTTATGTCAGTACCTGCGTGAACTGTGCATGGCTTGCATTGCAAAGTGATATTCTCCAGTAAACTGGCCCAACCTGATGTTAGCAGTGGCCCGTGGCCCAGCTGAATAATGTGGGTGTGTTTTTTTTATTGCTTCCTTAATCTCATAGACCAGTAGGTTGTTTTCTACAATCAAAGGCACCTACTTTCAAATGTACACGGGGGTGGGGGGTTTGGGGGTACATGTACCACGTATCAAGGTCTTATGCAGCGGCTTGGATTCGAGTCTGGACTGGACCCCTTGCTAAATGCCATCCCTTATCTCTCCCACGCCAGCCCTACCTCTCACCACCATCGCACGCAGGGAGGGAGGAGTACTGCGATCTAGATATAACACTGATTGCCACAATGATCAAAACACCAACAGCAGCTTCAAATAGGCTACACTAAGTTCACTGTATTTAGTTTTAAATATATCATTCACGCCTGCCCACAGTCAGCATTTGGAGAGTTATGTTTACTTTTGCAGAGTGATTGCTGGTATGAAAGTAAAACGCACTTCAGATTTAAAAGTCATGGTGAATCTTGAAATTCAAAATAGCTAGGCAATGAGGCTATTTTTGAGGATAGACATCTGGTTTTGTAAATGTATAAATTCATGTCCAAAAGCTTTTTTTTTTCTTCACAAATAGATATATAACATTCTGACATGAAAGTGAGTAGCCAGAGTGTCATTTGAATATATTGCCTAACTGAACTCCTCAGAAAACAGCCGAGGACAACCTAAGGAAGTGACTCAGGGTATGAGAGAGGAAATGGTTTTCTTTTTTCAGGCAGTCTGACTGGAGCTTGGAGCCACACTTGTTGAGTCATATGAGTGTTAGAGGCTCATGCTGCGTTCAGTGCTCTTGGAAACATCAGCATTGTAAGTTGGGTGCGTGTGAACAAACCCAGCAAAGCATTAAGCATGTGTTGCAAAAGGAGGTTGCACTTGCTAAACCCCAAATCCAACAACCATATTCAGAGGGGGGGAAAAAGAGGTGAAAAGGTAGGACGTCCCAAATTGTCAAGTCAAGGAGGACAAAATACTCACATTTCACTTGTTTATTTGACTCCCTTCACAGTAGAAAAGCTCGTACACATTTTCACACATTTCCACACATTGAGATGTGAGGCAAATAAATGCGTGAAATCTGAATGTTTTGTGGTGTTTATGTGGGATTTTAGAACAAAGCTGCCATTGCTTTCACATTTCTTTGAGTGTTTTACTGACTTTTTTGTTTGTTTTAATTTAATTTAATGTGCAACTTGTAGCGTGTAAGCTTAAATTTAAATGAACAAGTGAGCACGTTTTGTTATAACTCAACTGAGTCAAGGTGTCTACAGGTATCAGGAAGTTAAATTTGATGTTTTTTAAGTCCTTTTCAAGACAAATTTAAAAAAAAAAATTAAGAGTGATTCCTGGAAAATAATATTTTTCTTATTTAAATGAGCGTTGGAGGTAAGTGTAAAGGTAAGTGCTCTATATTCAGCCTTGTGCTGAGGTCAGTTTTAGGTAGGAACATGATACTAACAGACTCCTTCAGCTTTGATAGGAGTAAATGCAACCAGGATTTTTTTTTCTTTTCTTTTATTTAAAGCACATAACTTGGGACAGGCCAGTCCAAGGATTTTTGTGGATTCCTCTGTACAGATCCTTAAGTAATTAACCTGGTTGTAAATGAAACACGAGAGCAAGGAGAAAGTGATTTAGGTTAAGCTACAACATTTTCCAAACAGGTTCAGCGAATCAAGTCAGTATAAAAAACGTAGGTTCAATAGTAATAGTCTGACAACATTTGAAATGTTGACCTTCATGCTTGACTAATTTTGACAAAAACAAATTTAAAAAATGGATAAATGAAATTTGATAAAACGTTTATGTGGAAATTGAGACCTAAAAAGGCCAACTTTAGGACTATTTAATGATTTTCAAGGCATAGTAATTACAAAACTGAATTTAAGACAGAGTTTCTGACGACCTGCACACACCTGCTGATTTCTTGCTGGCATATGACTCTTGTGTGACGTCTTGTTATGGTTTTATATAGGCCTGTAGATTTGATCATTTGAAAAGTAGTCTGAGCTACTTTTAAGTAACTTAACTATACATGTCCTGTGTGAGGGTGTTGCTGTAGCTCTTTCTCTGTAGTGTGAGGCAGGATGTTAAGTAATCTGCTCTTGGTGGCAACACTAATGTTGCAGTATGGCCACCTCATAGGTAGCAGCACGGTCTTTATTATTCTGTGTATTACCTACCAAGGTCAGGCACAACTTTGATTCTCTCCCTGCAGTGAATACAGATGCATTTAATGACAAGTATAGATCCAGAGAAGCCATTTCACCCATTTCTCTCTAAAGTTACCAAAGTGTGTTTGTCCTCCCACTCAGTTTGCGTCAATGGAAAATCGTGCTAGTCGCCTCGTAAAGCTGTGGGAGGTCATGATGAACGTCCCTGTATCTGCTGGGCGAAGAGAAATCAACCAAGAGTCTTGATAGAGTTGGTTGATAAAGGTTTGACAGCGCGGCTCGGCTGTGGAAGTTGCGGCCGTAAAAGCATCACGGAGTTGAATTCAGTTTGAGTCATCGGCTTCTCAGCTAAAAGTGGGTGTA
>OMLB01039266.1:1583-33149 GCA_900302555.1 Myripristis jacobus | reverse complement strand
GGAGGAGGGGGCGGGGGAGGGACTACAAGTCGGGAATTGTTAAGTTGAGCTGAAATTTCAGCACTTCATCGTCTTCGCCCCTTAAAGCTGGAAATATACCCTTTTCTCTCTAAAGGTACGTATCGAGAAATATCTGAAAAGCTTAACAACTAGTACAGTGACTCCTAAAAAAACTCTCTAAATGTTAGTGGCAGTTAGCTAAAGCGCCTTATTTCCTCCGACCAAATGTTATCAAAAGGAGGATGCTTATTTATTTAGCTAGCGATGGTGTTTAGCTAGTGAAGGAAACCACGTTTGAGTCGAGGCGAGACGGTGTAGGTGGCCGTGTTTTTCTTAGAGCTAACTTAGTTGTCAGCCTGTGACAAATTCAATAACAGCAAGCGACCTGGCTGATCTAATTTGGCCTGCGACAAAGCTCGCATTGTTTCTGGTTGTGATTAACGGTCCGGTTCCGCTGGCCGAGCCCTTTTCCTCCTCAAAACAGCGCTTTTAATCCTAATTTTATGGCCTACTCGATAAGAGAGGCCCAGCTTTGAAGACGAGCCACATTTTAACGTGGTCTTATGATATCTGTTGATTTGGGTAAAGTGCAGTTTAGCCTGTTTTATAGGCCTGATCAGTGTTTACACCCTGTGGCTACTGCCAGCCTAAACTTAAAAAATGGATTTATGTGGGCTTTGTGTTTGCATGTGATTCCTCAAATGAGCGGTCATAGAAAGTGCCCAAAGAGAGTTAAAGAAAAAACGGGAAGTGTGTAATGGAAAATAAAACGTGGAGCTCGTCACAGCTGGGACATGAAGCCTTTTTTCATAAATATATAGTTGTACATTGAAATCTTTTTGGCTGTCTGCTGTCGCCCATGTTACACTGATGATAACGACATAAACAATGCTTTTGTTATGTTTAATCCAGGAAACTGATCCTCGTCAACCATGGGAGTAGAGGGGGGAATGAAATGTGTCAAGTTCCTGCTTTTCTTTTTCAACTTCATTTTCTGGGTGAGTAACTGCATAGCACTGGGAAAAAAATAAACTTCCCCACTTAACCAAGGTGTTTTTCAGTGATGAGGTGATTTTGTGTCAGCTAAAATGTGAAAGTGAAATTATCAAAGCAGCAGAGGAGAAAATTAGGCATTTTAGTTATCATAATCAAACAAGCCCTTTCCCCCTCCCTTCCTCATTTGTGTTCATAGTGGAGAGTGCAAGGTAAATACACTTTTTTTGATAGTCTGAAATACATCCGCCCTTGTAAAACTCTTTCAGTGCAGTCATATTTCCTTTCTTTTTGCAAACCTTGTGACTTTGACAATGAGTGGTTTTCTTGTTGTTCTTCTGTACGGTTACCGTATGTAATCACATGTCAGCTGATAAGCACACACACACACACACATCACATGAAATCCGCTCTTTTGACATACAGGGGCGTCTCCTCATAGACTTTGCAAAGGTTTGCTCAACACCCATGGAAGTAAGAGTGACACATTAAAAAGATGATACAGAGTGACTCCTGTCTGTCAAATGACCTCCAAATTCCACGGACATGTCAGCTTCTTATTGGTTTTATTGTGTGTGGGAGTGCCAGAGAGGTGCTGATGATGGAATCTGAATCTTGTGACCAGATTTCAAAGAGTAACGATGTCATGTGACTTTTCCAGTGCTTTTTTTCCCCCTCCACCCCTTCCTTCACTGATACAATGCCACTCAAGGCCAGACAGACGGATTGAACCTGTCTGCACAAAAAGAATCTTAAATAGAGGATGAAAAATCATTGTACTCAATGTACATGTTGAGATGAATGTCAAGTAAAACTTATAGACCACAGCCTGGTGGATTTTTTTTTTTTCCATTAGGTTGTAGGTTTCTGTTTTGGTTCTGCTCTGCTGAAGATTTTACTTGATCCTCTTTGCTGTTTGCTTTGCTGTTTGCTGTCCTGCTTATATGCCTTTATGTCTCCCGAAATTAGCCACTAGCCGCCTATTTGACTCACGCTCAAATATTTACACTGGTGTTACCTACAGGGACAGGGCCTGAGCTGGATAAAACACTTGACAGCACAGATAACATGTGACTCCCCCGGACAGACCTTTTTGTACAAGTAGTAAAATACCAGAGAAACTTAATGTATTTATTTATTTAATTTTGACCAGTGAAAAGGTGGTTGCTTTGAGTTCAAATGAGGAAAAAAAATGCTGTGTACTTTGTTGCTTTCCTATTCATTTTCTAGGATGTAATGTTTCGAATTGGCAGTTCACCGTGGCTGTAAACATTTATTAACACTGTTCTGACTAGAATCATTTTATTATTATTATTATTTTTTATTATTATTATTATTTCGAACAAATGAAATGCACAACAAAAGAAAAAAAAAAAACAACTGATAATGATTTGTTGTTCCCAGTGTCTAGTGTTATTGTTCAGGTGTTGGTTTTTTTTTAGTTTTTTTTTTTTTACCAAAACCAGGAAGCAGAAGTTGTTTTTGTATTTAAAAGCGATGTTTCCTCAGTATTTGTTCTGTGATAGTGTGTTGATAAGTCCACCCTGGCTGGATGTAATGGGTTTGAGAGTAGTAAAACCAGTTAGGTCAGGATAAACTGTCATTCCTGAGGCACCTGCTACTTTGTTGATAATGACGTTGACTGTTATTTTCTGGATATTACAGAAACACATGGCTTTAAAACTGCTGTCGGTTGTCTTACCTACATATATAATCAGTTTGAGGATAAATCACATAATGATTTATAGTAAATAAACAAAATGGAGGTGCGGTGAGCATAAGTAAACATAAGCGACAGGCTGTTGGCGTTATGGGAGGGGCTAATCTTATGGTGTGACTGTGTAATAATAATAATAATAATAACAGATAGAGAGAGATATGGCAAAAACAGAAGCAATTTAGGTCAGTGTCTTACAAATTAATGGAGAGATACGTGTGTTCTTTAAAGTTGAATGTTTGAACTCAGGATTAGAAAGGTGCTGTAGGACGCGAGTCAGACAATATTAACATTTGCCCTTGTCACCAAGCAAACAGACGTATCCTGAAAGTAAGTAGGACAGAATGATAACAGAGTGCCACCGCGTTACAGTATGATGCAACAGGACCAAATGAGAGCCACGTCACTGGCATAATATTCACATCATTTACACACTCTTGATACATGCAGTAAATGTGCCTGTGGACACCATGGAATATTTTGATTATATTTATTCACTGAATTGTCAGCTGGGCCTCTTCCTGTCTTTCTGTCTGTCAACTGAGAGGCATCATGTTTTCACTGCCACCTGGTGCAGCATAAGTCAGTCATTCTTTGTTCACCAGCTTTAAAGCCAATTAAGTCATGCTACTTTTACACTTTTACTAAAATAAATTGTAGACCCTCAATTTTAGGAAAAAAGAGTTCACACTGACTATAATGGTCTTACTGTAAATGGCACTATGCACTTACATTGTCATATTTGGCTCTGTTTAAACAGTCTGACTGAAAATAACACTCATCATTGCCTGGATGAGGTTTGAATTTTCTAAAATCTATTTACTGTCAGCCTTTTCACAACATTAGTCATGTGTGAATGACATATATCTCAACAGTTGAGGACATCAATGGAACGCTACTTTTTGGCTTTTAATCGTGACTAATCTCCTGTTTTAACTTGTTATATGCTGTGTGAGTGTGTTTATAGGTGTGGATGTGCATTTCACATTGCTGTCAGCCAGTTTCTCTGGAAAGCACTGTGGATCAACTGTGTTTAAAGTGCTACATAAATAAATTTGATTTGATTCTGTAAATTAAATTGATTTGTGATTGATTGTAAATTTGTGAACTTTGATAATGAAAATCTGTCTCCACTCATATACTAAAGCTTGTCATTAAAACAGGTTTGATCCGTGATGAGAAATTCAGAATTTTTTAATGAAACTACACACAAGACTCCCATTTAACAGAACAAATTGAGCACAGTCCACACAGTTATTGTGAGTAACATATTTTCTTGGGCATTAAGACCACCAGGGACTCTAAAAGTGTCCCAGCTTTTTAAACCCCTGCACTCATGATGACTGAGGAAAAAAAACACGGGTGGAATCACTTCTTGGGTGCTGTGCAGAAAATGAAATGTCCACTCGGTGAAGACATGGACCGCACCACAGACTTAACCCGTTTGTTCTTTCTGCAGATATGCGGTCTGGCACTGATTGTGGTGGGAGTCCTGTTGCAGATGGCCCTACACAGCACCCTCATGATCAAGGATGCCTCGGCCTCAGCCATTCCACTCGTTGTCATCATCGTGGGTGTGGTGATCTTCTTCATCGCATTCTTTGGCTGCTGTGGCGCCTGGAAAGAGAATTACTGCATGATCACCATGGTAATCCATAAAATATGGTAGCCACAAAAAACAAAGAAAGGTTTCAACAGCTTTTGCTATGTGAAATGTTATTGTGCAACTTTGTGGGGAAGTGGAGAGGGCAAGGGTTGTTAATATGGTTGATGTCTTAAGCAAAAAGGGAAAGAACACACATCATGTTGATGAGGTGTCAGCCAACCAGTATGATAACTGGAAATGTGTCTTAACAGTATCATGTACTGCTAGGATGACGCTACTTCTCATCCAGTCACTCATGTATTTAAATGTCTTTATTTTTTTTTCTTCTTGCAGTTTTCTATCCTCGTCTCTCTGATCATCATTGTTGAGATTGCAGCAGCCATCGCTGGATACATGTACAGGGACAAGGTAAATTCTCATTTTTATGCAGCCTTATTACATCCCAGTTAGCAGAGGGCTGATTTTAATGATTATGATTTTAATTCCATGTTTTGTGTTCCCTTGTAGCTCGCAGTTATTGTGCACGACAGCTTCAACGACATGATACACCAGTACAACAACAGCAGCACAGATGAATTCAGGAAGACTGTGGATAAAATGCAGGAGGATGTGAGTACAGTGTAAATGCTCTCACTTGCTATTTACTCAGTTGGACAACACCTTCACATAACACGGCTGCATCCTGCTGATGGATAAAACATGACATGCTGAAGTTTATCTTTGTGCCTTCTATTGACACAAGTCAAATCCATGTATCACATTTAATTGTTGGCAAACCTCACAGCAGCAGCAGCAGCTACATGTCCATATTTACTATGTCGCCACCCTTTAGATTTGTCCATTTCTCTAACAGATGCTACTTTTAATTGTCCTCCTCATTTCTGTTTACAGTTGAAATGCTGTGGTGCGAACAGCTCCTCTGACTGGAAAACCTTCAGGCCTGATGGGAACTCTGTGCCCGACTCGTGTTGCAAAAACGTCACTGCACGCTGTGGAGTTGGAGCCATGACAGACTCCAACAAAGTGTACCAGCAGGTAAACCGTTATGGTTTTTTTAAAAACTTTTACTTACTTATTTTTAGAAGGAAAACAGTGAATAATGTCAAATTTGTTGAAAACAACAAACAATTTTTACCGTCCAGCAGCAAAATTTGTCACACAGATGATGGAAGCCGGTGCAGTGTGCAGACTGAAGTTGACGTTTCCTCTTTATGATTTTAGGGTTGTCAGATTGTCCTGGAGACGAAGCTGAGGCAGAATGTTCAGTGGGTTATCGTCGCAGCTCTTGTTATTGCTTTCCTGCAGGTGTGTATGGTCAATAAGTGAAGTAATTTTTAATCACTTTACTGCATGGATTATCAGAACAAATTTAACACATTGCAGTTGTATAATGGAAAATCACTGAGGGTTGATTGACGTGAGGACCCTTTAGACTCAGCAGACAAAAGAAAACCTTGACGGTTGCATCGTCACCGTTCTCATTGACCCAGCTATCTAATAAATTACATGTTTACTGTTCACGCTTTGTCACTTGAATCTAAAGGTTATCGCTTTAATCAACCCTCTGAAGTTGTGTGTAGTGCACATTTAATATGCACACACATCCAAGCAAGGCTCACGCCGGTGTTGACTCGTTTTCCTGTGGTTCTGCTCGCATTCCAGATAATGGGCATTGTGTTTGCCTGCTTGTTGATGAGAGGGATCCGCAGCGGCTACGAGGTCATGTGATCCTGCTCACATCGGAGTAGGACGATGCTGTTCAGGTCATCTAGCTTGGGAGCTTCATTTAGACACTTTTAATGTCCATGACTTGTATCTGATATCATTCACAGAACAATATATTTTTCTTTGTTTCAGTTATAAAAGCAACGCCATAGGCCAAGAGTGTCACTACCTACATATATATTTAGGTATGCAAATTGATGGGGGTATGGAAAGATCTCTATCAGCCCACCTTTTGTCAATGATGTGTCTTCTGGTTGCGTCTCTGGAGTTCTTGCATCTTTTACTTGGCTTCTCCGGTTTTGTAGACTTTAGATCTATTTTGAAGCTGGATTTTTTTGTTTGTGTGTCATGCTGGTTCCCAGTTTCTGTTTTTATTAAAGACCCTTTAAATTCGATTTGAAACTTGAATTCGTCCCAACTGTAAATGTGAGCCGGGAAAAGAAATGCACCATGATGCTTATTTATTTTTAGAGTCACACAGTTCCTTTTACAATGCACATAGTATTGGCACAGCAGCACAACATTCAAAATGTATTATGGAAATGATACACTTGTCTTGAAGAAAAGAAAAAAAAATTCAAACTTATTTGCAGTCCTCATATTTCAGATGAACTGTACCAGTCATTGAGAAAGGCACAGAGAGCAAATAATGTTTCCTATTTTATGTTAGTATCCCAAAGCAAAAGCACAAGGGAGGTGCAGTTCCTCTTCACAGGCCAGAAAACAACAGCTATAATGAATGAGTATATTATAAGCTGCCAATGTAAAAAGAAAAACACATTAAGTAAACAATAAAATTAAACAAATAAAGTGCCACTATAACTCTTTTCAGGCAGTCTAAAATATGTTATATTTCAGAGGTCTTGTAATTTTGTTGCACCCAAAAGTTTCAGGAGTGTAATTGCTATGTTCAGTTCAGAGTCAACACAAACTTGAATGTCTTAACAATTCATAAATCATTGTCACAAGTTCAAAGGTGGCCTCGTGCCGTCCAGCCATTTTTGATGAAGGCCAATCGCTCTGACATGCTACTTCTCCTCAGAGTTCCCCTTTTAAGTCTTCTTTCTTTGCTGAAGACAACTAATATTGACAGTGAGGAACTATGAGGAGGGGAGTTAAGTGAGGCACAAAGGCACGAGAAAACATGCAACACAAAAGTTTTCAACAAGCATGGAAAAACACTGAACAAAAATCCCACATATGTTATCTGTGTTTCCAGGTTGGAATGTTTCTGGGCAAACTAATTTTCATATTTACCATCCCACAAGCTAAAGATAAACAGACTGACCATGAGAGCACTGCTGAGGTGGTTTGCAACAATAGTGTAGTTCACACCTGTCACACCCTTTTTCAGTGTAATATATGAGCCTAGAAGTAAACATGAGTAATGTGTGCCCTATATTGGTAATACATTTGAGATACAGATTAAATATAGTCCAGTGCACCATGTAATGCAGGTCCTCCATTACTGAGGTGTACTATTACATGTAGTTAACCCTAAAGATACTTTAGGCGAGACTTTGTACAAAAATACACCTGTCTTATCAGCGTAAATCACACAGTGGGGCTGCAACAGACAAGATCATCGTGTTGCTCCTCATTCAGACTTAGTAAATTTGTCTTTTTTTGGCCAAATAAAAATCTGGTTTAAGGTACAAACATGTCTTTGCCCAGGAAGCAACAGATCAAGGCTCAGCAGCAAAATGTATAACTTTTTCCCAAACAGCAGTAAGGACCTTTCTGTCTCACCAGCTTTGGATTTTCACCCATCTCCCTCTCTCTTAATATTGCTGATGTTTTGCTCTACATTTTGATTCATCGCTTCATGCTGGTGGAGATTCTCGTTACTGTAGCCCCACATTTTAGGCCAATAAAATAGCTGTATGCTTTTTTTTTTCTTTTCTTTTTTTTTTACAGCACAATCTTGCTTTGTGCAGCTTTAAATATTTTTTCCTTAGCAGAGAGGAGATGTTGACAACTCTCAGGAAACGGTGTTACCCAACACATGAGAGAGGGCAAAATGGAAATGCAAGAGAGCTGCAGGCTTCCTGTCAGTGGCGGTTTTGACTGTTTGAGTAGTTGGCCGAGAGTAAAACCATGCTGTGCAAAAGCAGCGACACTTCTGACTCTGAAAAAAAGAAATAAAAGGAAGCATAAAAAGAGCATGAGCTATGTGACAAACCAGACGTGTTGACAGTGTACAGCAGTTACACCAAGAGGAGAAGTTTGTTGATTGGATATACCTTTCAGTGAGGAGGACACCCGAAGCCACTGGGATAACCACTCTCGGCACTTCTTAATGTCATGGCTATCAGAGTTGAGACCCCTGACATAACAAGCCTAAGGAGAGTAAAAAATATGATATATAATCACTTTTTCAGTCATGTATTAATACACAGCTTACTTCATGGTTAAGGGATGGAGAGGGCTCCTGATCCAGATGAATGACACTGGTGAACCTGTCTGATTTCGGAGTCACTCAGCTGCTCGGGGCCCAGTCTGAGGAGGGCGTGGTCCAGCATGAGAAGCTCCAGGGCGTGGCTTCTCAGCCGACTGCCAATCAGGAAGCCGGGGAGGTGCGGCGTGAGGAAGAGCAGGGGGCAGATGTGTCTCTGGTTGGCCACAAGCACAGACAGAAAAATGAACTACAATGTTCAGCTGCTTTTTTGAGTCACTGTGGCTTTTGCAGTTCACATATCAGAAACCAAAAGACTGCACTGACCATCTGAGTCACACCCATCCTCTTCAAACCCAGCGGGGGGCCAGAAAACAGGCCTCGAACAGCATGGATTTCAGACACTCCGGGGTGTGCGCCGCTTTGCACCTGAAAATATAAAGCAGTACCACTCGATGCTATATGTCATTAAGTTGAAGCTCAAGTTTATTTAGAGCCCTTATTCACTGTTACAGTCTCAAGGGACTTAACATTAAACAGTTTGTAGAAAACAACAATGTCCTCTGAGCTGAAACCTCAAAGTGGGCGAGCAAAAAAGGAACAAAACAAAACAAAAACTTCCCAACAAAACCCCAGAAGCCAATACAGGAGAAAAAAAAAGAAGAAATCTTAAGAAAGAAGACAGGAGAGAGGAAAGCCCTTCCCTGCCTGCCAGGAGTGCAGTGGGTATTTATTGACTCAAATCAATAAAATTCAAATTATTAACCACAATCAGAGGAAGTCACATGGTTAAACAACATCAGGTTTCAAATCTGCATTCATCCTCTATCTGTGAACATGATCCGCATATAGAAAACCACACTATTAAACGTGTCTCTCGAAACCAAAGTACACAGAATACGCTCCTTTCACCGAGAATTGTTGACAAGTCGACTTACTTTGGTGCACAGGTGCTTCAGGTTACTCTGTAGGCGGCCGTCTTTGACCTTGCCGACGGTGTACTCCAGCCCTTTGAGCACTGCCAAGTGGTGCTGGGTCCTGTGGGAATGGTACACTCCCCGATACTCCACTGTCTGCCGGGGAGTCCAGAAATGAGGAATGAGGAGCTGCCGAGGGAAAAAGTACCTGGGCAGTGAACAGAAGAGGAAAAACACATGGAGTGATGGAAAGAATATGAATTGAAAGAAATAGGAAGGAATCTTGTCTTATTATATTAATACAGACAAATCAGCATTACCTTTACTATGCCAACTTACTAGTTTTAATCAATTCAGAATGATTTGCACAACATAAACCAATGATGACTGACACGACAAGGTATTACTTTCTAAATAAACTCACATCAGGACAAAAACCAGGTAGTTGGCAAAGGGGGGAATAGATATCATCATCAGTGGAATGGCCTTGATGATGTCTCTGCGAAACTGTGGGACAAAGATGGAGTGAGTAAAGACAAAACAGGCCCCCCCAAGTCAAACAAGCGAAGGGTTTACATCTCCGTTCACCTGTAATAACATAAATATTAAGATCCCTTTAGCAGAGCTTTAAGTGTTTCTGAACCTCAGATACCGAAATGCACCGGGCGAGCAAACAGCCGTCAAAACAATTTATAAGTGCTGTAGAATGATCGAGCCAAGGCTATAGAAATGTCTTGCTTACGCCTACGTTTGACGAGGTGCTACATGAATGACGAATCGATTGCGATACTTTGGTAATAATTGCTATAAACAAACTAAACCATGGTGGAGATGACTGGTAGCCTTTACCTGTTGCTGCTAAGAGTTTCTCAAAATCACAACCATTTCCCCACAACCTCAGCTGCTTGTCCCCTCTCTCCTGTGTTGCACCAGACGTGTTTGCTTTCTCTTTTGCCTTAATAAAGAGGATAATCATCTTGGAGGGGATTTTCCCATAAGCCTTGCACTTGTTTCACCGTCTGAAACTGTGAGAAATTCTGAAAACTCAGTTTGTGCTGGAAGAGCAGCAGCCCTCTGATCGTTTTGTACAACAAACAATATTTAGTGGAATACAGCAATACAAAAGATTTCCATGGAAATAAGACCCAGAAATGTAAAATCCAATGATGTAAATAGGTTTTCAATTTAGCGAGACCCCACAGGTGGTCATACGAGTGAACCCCAGGTCAGACTCAGTGGGTCCCAACTGATTTTTCCCCCAACAAATTGTAATGTTAAACTCATGTTTGATGTTATATGGTTAATTATGGTTATATTCATATCTGTGTTCAAAATGTATCTCAAAGTTATTAAACAAATAAATTCCAAATCTGAAAACTTGAGTCACAAAATATTGTCACATGATCATGACACTTTAGAAAATTCAAATAAAACAGTGTCTGTAGTGACATAATGGCACCAAAATTTATGATTAAATAAGGGAGTTGAGCGTCACACACTTGAACATAATTCAAACTAGAATTGTGCACGTGCAGTATAGAGTGCAGACCTCCACCAGGTATATGTCCCCTTTTCTGAATTATATGCAAAACTTGGGAGAGACTCAGCAGCCAATTGTACGATCAAATGCTTTTCAAACTAGTGCATTAATTAAATTACTGAATTACTGTATGATTCAAACAAAACACAGCAGGCCTACGGTATAGAAAATAGCACAAATTAAATGAGCAAAAATCTAAATTGTTTCTGAAGCTCTCTCTCTCTCTCTCACACACACACACACACACACACACAACTTTATTTATATAGTCCGCTAACATGAAACTATGGTTGTTAAACTTTTTTCTTTTTTCTGATTTTTGCAGCGTTGAAGCATCAGGCTATTGAAATCATTCTAACTCCCCTTTCTGACACTTTTTTTTTTTTAAACATGTTTTTCTTCAGTGTGTCTGCTCTGTGATCTACTGACTTTACTGTTCCCAGTGAGTTTAAACGCTCCTGTTTGCACCACAGTGTGGAGTCAGATGAGGGATGCAGCCCCTGGCGCACCTGTCGCAGCTTCTCCATGTCCCTGTACGGCAGCTGATCGAGCCTCACGCCGTCACTGTGCATCATGACCTTTATCCTCCTCACGTCACTGGCATCCTGCATGAGCAGCTTGACCCCTGCAACAACAGTGTGGACATCCAGTGTGTGTAGAGTTTACACTCACATGCTACAGATACACGGTGACACTTGGTGATTTCACTGCAAATGTGAGCTAACAGTGAACTTTACCTTCCACAAAAGTGTGATAAAGCTGGTAAAAGCGGGGGAATCGTCTTTTGAGGAAATTTTCATATTTGTTATTTGCCCACTGGAGCCTGGAGGCAATGTGTCGGCCGATACCCCGCCTGACTTTAGACGAGGAGTAGTGTCTACACAGGGACAACAGGGGTAATGTTAGGAGTCACACCAGTGAAACAGGACAAATAAGCTGCTAAAAATATGCTTCTAGATATTTACCATGCATAAAACACCAATATCACCCATTCAACGCAATTTACTCTTTTTTACACACGGAGATAAATGCTGCACATGAGCCAGGTCCGTAGAAAAGTTAGTAGGCTGAAGAATTAAAGGTGTAAACCAGTGCTTAAATTAAATTAAATTAAATGAGTGTTGGTTTTCCGTAAGCCAGCTGAGGTATGCGGGTGGAGAGGGCAGAGGCTGGAAGGCACGCCGGGCAACATACCTTAGCTTAGCAAGCTTTCAACAAACTGAGACAAACTGTGACTGCTTATGGGTTAAATGGCAGAGTAACAGCTGTGTACCTGGCCTGAGAGGAGATACACAGAGGGTACAGGCCGGCTGTTATCCCATTCGTCCGGAGTCCACACAGCCGTACCAAAGGCAAATGACTGAACACACCCGCACAGGACAGCGCCATGTTGCTGAAGGAAGGAGCCGTGTGACGACGGGCGGGTACCGTAACGACCGGCGGCTACCGTAATGCACGCTGCACGACCTGCTGTTTTGCGGAGCTTTTTGACAGAATAATTTGTTTTTTTCCACTCAACTCCTTTTTCTGATCATTGATTTTGGTGCTATTATGTCGCTACAGACACTATTTCATTTGGTTTGTGTCGTGGTTCTGATGATGTGGCAATGCTTTGTAAATCAGTTTCATTTACCATGTACCATTTTCAGCACATACATGAATTTATCCATAATTAAGCATTATAACATCAAACATGACATTTTTTTTGGGTGGGAAATAAGTAAAGACATCATGGGGACCCACTCATATGGCCACCTGTGGGTCCTGGACTCACTACAGTGAATTCACATCACTGGTTACTGCAGTTCAGATGAGGGGCCACCCAGACTTCACAGGTCACAATGCCTACAAAAAAACACCGTGAGAGTGTGTTACAGGAATTTTTAAAAATGTTTTATGGACCACGGAAAGTACAAAATGACTCCACTGTAAAGTATCTTGTTGCAAATGACAATTGATTTTTCTCAGTCCTTTCAAATACCAAGTACAAAACACTCAAAAATAGTTGAAATGCATATTTCAAATACATGTAACAGAAATATGCGTATGTAAAATAGCGGGTGGTTAGAGTAGAGTGGTTCACACACATCCTGCTGTAGCCACTGTACTCAGGTTTGATGATAAAATGGTGACAATAAAGCTACTATGGCTGGAAGAATTAATGGCCTAGACAAACAAGTCATCACAGATTACTGGCTTTGGGAATTTCCTTGATGTCATATTATTCGTCAACTTATTTCTGCATGTCACCTTTGTTCCTGCACTTTGCCTGTGATGACTTGAAACAATGATATGCACACAACAAGTGACATAAACCTGTTGATTTATCTTTATGTTGAAAAAAATCTTACATGTGGACATTCCCTCACTTTAGAGATGGTGGTAACACCCCTGAATTACATCTGCAGCTATCATAGACAAAACCCATTTTACTTTAAGGCTCCATTGCTTTTCTTTAAGTTCAAGTTCATTTAAAGTCCAATATCAGTGTTTGCAGTCTCAAAGGGCTTTACATGCCCACAAGTTTACAACAAACAGGACAACACCCCCTGACTTAATCCTCATAGCGGACAAGAAAAAAAATTCTTAAAAATCCCAGTTACAACAAGAAAAAATCAAGGAAATCTTTAGAGGGATCACAGAGAGAGGAGAGCCCATCCCTGGCCAGACAGGTGTGTGATAGGTGCCGACCCAGTGAGAAAAGAAACATTACAGTCATAATGCAAAAGGCTACACACATCAGACAAACAGAGAATATATATAAATGATGTATACATAAGCATTTTGTGTGCTGTAAACACAAAGACCTTTAAGTGAGCTAGATTGTTGCCACAGGTGGGCTGCTTAACTTGCTGACTTGGTTTTGATGCGTCTGAGATCACAGCTGTGGGCAGGGTTAATTTTTGGGTTTGGATGGAAAGAGTTCTACAGATTGCTACTAAAGAGGAAGCACTGTTACTTTGCTGATATTTTACTTAAAAAGAAGAAGTTCTGCTGTAAAAATCTACTGAAGTAAAAGTAAAAAGTAGATCATTGAAAATGTACTTGCAGTAGAGGTTACTGAGTCCTTCTTTCAAAACAGTAACTGTGTCTCCATGCATGATGAGAGTTCAGGGTTCAAACTAGACTCTTAAAGGTGCAACATGCAAAGCTGAAGTGAGGACCCTGAGGACTCAGCCGACAAATGTGGAATAAGCACATAATATGGTTGTTGAGCGTTTAATTACCATCGCTATGCCAGCTCACTGATATTTCTCCCATTTTTTTCCCCACACTTATTCCACATTTTTGGCCTGTTGAGTCTAAATGGTCCTCGCTTCCATTGACCATCTGCAGTTTTTCTGTGCGCACTTTTTATTGGAAATTCAGAAATGACAAAAAGTAGAACCAAGTAGTAGATCTGGGTTCCTGTTCTCGTCTCTGCTGAGTGAGCTTGTATTGTGAAAGGTTTCACAATCTGTCACTGATCATTTGCTCTTTGTAATGCATATGATTTAAAGTACAACACTCGTACAAAAATGTACTAAAGTAAAAGTAAAATTACTGACTTTAAAAACATATCCAAAAGTACAAGTTCACAAAAACCTACTCAAATACAGTAACGTGAGTAAATGTAATGAACTACTTTCACCTCTGTGTGATTCTGAAGACTTGTGCCCCGTTCTGCCAGCAACACTGCAGTAACACGCAGGTGTCATTACCTGCCAGTGCCACTAGGGGGATCCTGTTGGCTCTCCAAAACTGTCCCATTTCACCTGAACATGCAGCTGCCAAGAGGAAAGACAGGCCTCTCACTGTGTCTGAGAGGCTGGTCATGCTTGGTGTGAACAACTGTCCTGAGAAATGTGAACACATGTGGCCAGCTGTCAGTCCATCCACACACAGCTGGCATTAACATCCAATGTCTCCAAATGTGTCTCACCTGCCCACCTGTGTTCACTTTCCCGCTCGATTTGCAAATAAACAAGAATCATTTCAGAGAGACAAAGAGAGACAGAGACAGAGACAGACTGTAAAATGAAAATTCCCACTTTGCTAGTCCTCCTTCCATGTAAAAAAAATATATTGATAGAAATACAACAGCATTCAACAGGCAGCTGGTATTTAACAAACTCCCCTTAATAAGGCATAAGATCCCCTAGAAACATGATGCAAGAAATGTGTGGGCTCTCTAAAATATGTGCTGACAAGATCCAGGTTTTTCTTCCATTCAGACACATTCTAACTCTAGATGTGATAGAGTTGCTATTGGAAAACTACAGAGGTATTATAGTGGCCTTGTGTATGGTGGTGATATCACTTGTCACCAACGTGTTTGTGAACTAGTTTGCTATTGGCCAGGCAAGCAAGAAACAAATCTTACACTGAGGCCTGAACAGGCTGCCCAACTTTGGCACATCTCCATGGTAACACTGACATCCTAAACTGGTGGTAGTGTAAACACAATCTCTCTTACTCTCTTAAAAACAGTTCAAAGTTGCAGTTCAAATCTGAGTCATCTTCACAATAACTCAACGTAAATTCACAAAGGCAGGAGGTTTTACTGGTGAATCGTTTTTTTAACTTCCTGAATCTGGCAGTTGCTCTATTACTGTGTTCATGAGAAGTGGGAACTGGGACGTTTCCACTTTGATCAGCATATGAGCCACCCTCAACCTCATCATTCCCTGGCAGGCCTGGCCTTCCTCACAGCCTCAGTTCATCTGACGTGAAGTTCAGTGACATCATATCACCAAAACAAGCACGGCAGTGTTTGTAATGAAGGGTGAGACCAGTGATGAGCAACACATTATGAGCATTTAAGTAGACTTCCAAGTAGACTGTTACGTAACTCTTTACGGTCCATGATTTATGATAAAGTCATATTTAATGTCAGTCCCAGTGCTGAGATCAATGAGGAAACCATTTTGTTCCAACCTAAACCACGTTAACACACTGAGGTGAGAAGCAGGAAGTCCCAAGACGGAAACTTCCCAGTTCCAACTTATTATGAATGACGCATACAATTGTCTGGTAGCTACCCATCTACCTATCCTATCTATCTATCTATCTATCTATCTATCTATCTATCTATCTATTTACCTCGATCAGTGGTCCCCAACCCTGTCCTCAAGATCCCCGTCCTGCAGGTTTTTGTTTCAGCTCCGCTCCTCCACACCTGATCCCTTTAGGGGCTACTCACATTAGGGCCAGTTGCTCCGTATCAGGCTGAAGCAGGAATGCCCCCCTCCCCAGTCCCCCGCTGGCCTGCACTCACATTACCCAAAGCCCAACCGTGCTCAAGCGCGATCACCTCCGGTACGCACGTCATCACATTGAAATACAACACAGGCATGGCCCGACATCATCATAAATTGACTTTTGTTTATACACGGTTGCAGCAGCACAATGGACAACGCAGACAACATGGTTGATTATTGATTGCGTGATGCAGCGATGTGCAGTTAATCGCGCTGCACGCATAAAGAGATTTTTTCACGTCATATCCACGTGTGCGCAGCGTGCGAGACCGTGCATGAGCGCCCGTACCATGCTGAAGCACACACCCCCCAAACCGTGCCAGAGTGGGGGAGGTGTACTGTATTCAAGCATGGTACGGAGCGATCACACTTGTCAAATAATCCGGATTTTGGGGTCAAATGTGCATGGGCACGGCACGAATGGGGTAATGTGAGTAGCCCCTTAAAGGCTTCATGCTGATTGGCTGAAACAGATCTACCTGAACAGGGCGTGCATGAAGGTTCATGGGCCTTAACTGGGTCTGGGTTGAGGACCACTGACCTAGATATTCAATGTATATTAATTTACCCTTTTCACAGGTTGTCAACACAATTTACATATAGGGGTGGATTTTTGGTCAGTTGTTTTTGGTCAGTTTGTTTTGTTACACAGACGATTCCTTTTCAAACATGTTAATTATTATTAGTAGTAGTATTATTAGTAGTAGTATTTTTACAATACAGCCAAAGGCTAATTTTGTAAATGTGGGTCAGAGGCCTTACAGAAATTAGCAAAAACATTGATAGCAATAGTAGCATTTGGACTAGGATTACTGCTCGCTGATGTTACTTTATGTATTTAATTTCACAGTTTTCTCTAGCGCGACTCTGTGTGGCGCTACTTCACTTGCGGCGCTTCGTGTTTTCACTTGACTGGTTCGCGTAAAATCGCAGCACATCTCGCGATACCAGGGCCCAGAGGCGTTCTGTGGGCGGGGCTTCACGGGGTGCTGGCTGAACCGTTTGTTTGAAGCGCTGCTGCTGCTGAACCCCAAGGCCGTCGACAAGACCTGAGCAGACAAAACTCTTTGTGGAGGTAAGAATTTTAGTTTTTAAGTTTAAGGTTTTTAAAATAGAGTTTAGCAATTCCAATACTCAACTTTTTTTCTAACTTTTTTTTTTTTTAACATATAGCATAAAAGTCTGCATAATGCATCGCCTGTCGTTAGCTACTTGGGCAACTTTTTGTTATGTTGTTTGCTAGGTGAGTTTGTTATGCATGTAAATGAGCACACGGTCTGAGGCCTGCTGGGCATTTTAACCTCCGTGATGACTATGTGTTAGTAAAGAGCACATGTAATTAACACGAGACTGACGGATTTCAGAGGCAGGTATGTGCCTCTTTTGTCCTAGCGATAGTTTTTCATGTAAACCCGCGGAGTAAATCTCGTGTTAATCACAACCACAGAGACCTCAGTGAGTTCAGGGTCACACATGTCCGAAATCACTCCCTAATCACTATATAGTGATTTTTATAGGGGTGTCCGAATGTTTAGTGATTATTCACGTTCACTATAGTCCACTGGATGTATCTCACAATCCACCGCAAAATGTAGTAGTGGACATCCGATGGTCACTAACCGGTCACTAACCCCCAAGAGGCAATTTCTCCCGTCATGCATTGCGGACGAGCAACGCGGCGTAATTAACGGCGCCGAACAACGAGCGAAGTTGGGTTTTTATTTATTTATTTAGTTTTACTCTCTATATGTTTCATTGTTTATTTATTTCCTCAAATATATTTTGTCATTTTCAAAATATTACCACAACAGGCGGCGGCTTTTGTGGGATTTCTTTCTAGTTGACGATTACAGGACTACAAACACCAATATTTTTTATTTTTTTTATTTTTTAAATTTACACAAGTGCTGCATTACAGCCACGAAGACATCCAAAAAACAGAACAAACAAACATACAAACATAGAAGCAGACAGACATAAATCCCCCCCAAAGAAAAAAAGTCGCCAACAAGTCAGGACATTACTAACAAACAAACTATTGCCAGGGTTCATCAGTGAGGGAATACACATTTCATTACCTGGGATAAATATTAACACTTTCAAGCACACGGTTTGTTCTGATAGCTTTCTTATTGTAACAGTCTTTAATTGTAGCAGCGTATCGCTTCAGTTCCAAAAGATCAAAAAGATCAACGAGCGAAGTTGTGTCCGAAGCGTTCCGCCATTGAATTCCCTATACAGTGAGTAGGGAGTAGGGAGTAGTGAGTGAGTGATTTCGGACACAGACACTGAAGCTGACTGCCGTCCGCGGCAACAAGCGGCTCGACGAAAACCGCCTCCTACAGCAGCAGCTTCCAGCTCCACTGCAGCCTTCAGTCTGCATGGAGGCTGAACGTATGAACTGTAGAGTTTATCAGAAAGTGGCGAAACGGTTCTTGCCGAAGGGTCAAGATTTCCTCCCAACTTCTGCGCGGTTCGTGCAGTGCTGGGACTCCAGGTTCAAGGTAAATGAATGAGTTGCAGCGACACCCCGTGGCCGTCTGGGTACCTGCGACAAGCTAAATCACTAACACGGTGTAACTTTAATGCAATTATCTACAGCAGGGGTGTCAAACTGGTGCCACGGAGGGCCAAGAGGCTGCAGGTTTTCATTCCAACTAACGATTCCACCAGGTGATTTCACTGGTCACCCTACCTCCAAACAGAGAGGCAGGACTAATCAGTGAAATCACCTGGTGGAGTTGCAGGTTGGAATGAAAACCTGCAGCCTCTTGGCCCTCCATGGCACCAGTTTGACACCTGTGATCTACAGGATGCAAATTAAACTTTTACTTAAGTTAGCAAACCTTTGCGGAACCACAGAAATTCATTGGACTAGTGGATTGGCTAATCAGAACATTAGAGATCTTTAATTTTCAACATTCAAATCAAGGGTGGTCCAAGTGTGGCTTTTTTTTTTTTTTAACTTGTTTTTGTCGTCATAGCTACTGACCGTGATCACATAGACTTTACACAGCACCTTTCCAAATATATACATGTGATTGTCAACAGCTTATATCAGTGGTTGCCATGCTTTGTGTATATTTTCCAAATTGTTTACAGATTAACTGAGCCCTCCAGCAAAATGTCAGGATAACATTACTAACCTGTCTAACCTTTTGCACCCTGTGCTCTGAACCACCAGTTTTTGGAGATTGTCAGTCCAGGCAGCAGGTCTTGAAGAATGTCGACCTTTAGATTTGGGTCCACTACCGGTGCTTCTGAGAGACTGCGGTCCCATGTCACTGTGGAAAACGGTAAACTAAAGATCCTTCCATGTACTCAGCAGAAAAAACTAATCGGGCATGACTCTTAACCTGAAGCCTACACACCCTGCCCATGCTGATTGTGATAATATCAGATTTTTTTAGTGTGATAATAGATGAAATGTCTTTTTCCCTGATGTACAAAGATGATAGAGATGACTGCGACCCTGACAAACTTCTGCAGTGTCCTTTTGACAAGAACCATCAGATCCGGGCTTGCCGCTTCCCGTACCATCTGATCAAGTGCAGGAAGGTTAGTTGATGTACTGAAAATGCATGAATGAAACTGGATTATCCTCCTTCCTAATTTTTTTCCCCCCTATGGTGTACCCTTATTGCAGTTCCTAATTATCATTTTTCAGCATTTATCTACCAATGATCAGCTTTCAGAGGTCTACATCATATCCAGACTGCAGGCCTGTCAGAAGGATCTGTTTGCTTGCTGTCACAGTGCAGCAGTAGGCTGTTGTATTATAAGTACCGCTGTACTGGAACAAAGAAGAGAAATAGAGAAATGTTTAAGAGAAATAGATTTGAGGCACAATTGATCGCTGAAGTAACTGTTGAGCTGCTGCTAATCTCTCTGTTGCAGAATCATCCCCAGCTGGCTAGTGAATTAAAAACCTGTCCGTTTAACGCTCGCCACCTGATACCCAAGCACGAGCTGAGTCTGCACACCGCCACCTGTGTGGACAAAAGATCTGTGAGCACACAAGACCGTAAGACCACTCTGCGCTGCATCAGTTTGCACATTCTGCATGAAACTTAAAATGTGCTCATCGTGTTTGAATTAAATGTTCATGCTCTGTGGTCCACAGTCGGGGAAACAGAGGGGCGATACAAATGGCAGGTTCCTGTCAGCACTTGGACCAACCCCAACACTACTGAGGACTGGGATGAAGGTTGCAATTCAATCAGTCACAGAATTTCCCGTTGCATATCCATATTTAAATGGTCAGCATGAGAGCTTAAGTACCATAGCAACATGGTAGTGATGCTTTTAGAGTGGCAGGGATTAGTAGAGTACCTGCTTGCACTGTTATACAGCTTGTTATGTTTGGAGCCACTTGAACTAAAGTTGACGCTTACTCTTAAGGATAACAGAGATAATTATTGAAATGCCTATTGTGTCAGTTTCAGTAGATGTGACAGTGCTTTTGTTCTTTCAGAGGCTGATTATACTGCTGCTCCTTTCGTATGGGGTGAATCTACATCCTTAAATTTAAAGTTAGTCTCCCACTTCACAAACTTATTTATGGATAGTATTTGTTTGTTTTTCATTCCATAAACTTGTGTGTTTCTCATTTCTTTGCAGGACGGAAGCAAGCACCACCAACAACCTTACTCCTAGTGTAAGAGTGCCCCACACTCTTCCATGGTCTGTTTGTAGACCGTGAATTTTATTTCCATTTTAATTGAAACTTATTTTAGGCCGCCTGTATGCATGCATGGACATACTTGTTTGTTAGAGGCACCAGCGCTGCAGTTCTTGCAATAAATTTTTATTAGAAAGTGTGTCCAACACTCAAGATTTTTGTAACTTTGTGTCTTGATTGCAAGAACCTTGTTTTTGTCTCACTGCATTGGTGTTTTGTTTTAGTTTTTTCTTGAGTGCAGAGTATACCAGCACCTTGCGACCAGCAGCTTATATTTGGACAGCTGGATGATTCTGTATTTTACATTCCATGTCAAATAACTAATAAATGGTTAAAATTGCTTTGTGTGTCATTTTTTCTAGTAAAGATTATGAGAAATTATGTAAAATGAAACAGATGAATGAAATCAGTGTAATTTTTAGAGCCTGACGAAATGTTGGTGTCTTAAGTTAGGATAGCGTTTTTGTTACCATGTAAGTTACTTATGTTTCCACTGTTGTATATTAGAAGCTGTTCAGTGGCTATCAGTAAATGTCCTGTGAGGCAGTAGTTTCAAGCTGCTTTAAACAAAAATGGAAATTATGAAAGTTTGGAGAACAGAGTGTGTCACTGCTCGGCTCTTTCTCATCCACTCCATTCATTTTGTGTTTAATGAGCTGCTGATTGTTTTGTACTTCGGCAGATCTGGCACTTGGACATCAACACAAGCCTAGGTTTAAAATAAGTATGTATGTATTTACTATCAGCCAACATGTTTTATTTAAAAGAAAGTAAATTTTAACCATTTTCCCACACTGAGACACTTAGTTTGATGGTTGCTGTTCACTTAATGCAGAAATGGCATTATCAAGACACTCAGTCAATTGATTTGCTGTGCACTTTAATATCGCTTGGATGGCATGGATTGATGTTCCACATTTTCAGTTAAAAGATGGGATGTACCTGTCATCCCCAAATTTTTGAACAGCAATATCTCACTGATATGTTTTAGTATTAAGCTTGGATTTTTTAGAGAACATCTTTTAAAGTGAACCATTTTTTAAATGATGTACTCCTATTTTTGACCACAGTTCATGTTCAATACCTTCCTGAGCCCGTGTGTGAACACGCCTGGTTGAGAGATTTACATGCGGCGTCACATTGCATCGCATTGCATAACCACTAGGTGGCGGCGTTTATCAATTTGTTGGACACCTACATCTCAGCAAGCCAAGCACCATTTATTATGATCACAGATTTGCACAGACATAACCTCTTAAATTTAAGCTCCTTTCACGGGTTCCACAGATTTTCCTCTGATTAGATTATGAAACCGTTTTAACAACATCTGTGCATGGAAACTATATAGCAGTTGGCTGTTAAATAGCTGGATTATGAAAAATGCACTGAGTAAGCTTTTCTTGCAGGTTGAGACAGCTGTGTAAGTAAGGCCAGTCTGCTAAGTGTCTGGATAATACCAGGGCGAAGCCAGCCAGCCAGCATGCTCCGTCATATCTTAAGTGGCATTATTGATTTCATGTGATGGCTGTCTATTTTTGTTCCGGCTATTATTGGAAGTGTTCAGATGACCACCCTGCTGCCTCGTCACCATCTGGAAAGACAAAATATGACTCCTTAGAACACTGTGTGCATGTTGGACCTTCGAAGGTTTGCTGACTGGTCCCGGTGTATGTGTACTCTAACGAGCTGGACTGGCCGGGCAATCACCAACCAGGCCTACATGTTTGTGCTATCTTCCTCTGCAAGATCCACTCCGCTGACCTTAATGGGTTTTCCTGCCTGATGAAACTCACACTTCTCTGTCTTTGTGTCTGCGAGAATCCTGCCAGTATGAACTGATATTGCCAAATGGACATGGAACAGTAAAAAAATAAAACATAAGACAGTGAAATCAATAGCTTTTCAGATGCTCTGTGTTATCTAGATTTACATCTTGACATTAGCACCTATTATCTTTTCATCATTTTAAAAGTTGAAATTAGGTAGTATGCCACCATTTTCTTCTGATTATTATTTTGTTTTCATTTTTCAGGTTACCTGGATGCTGATCAGTAGCAGAACAGTTTTTGTTTGTGTGCCTAGAAATATGCTAAGCCACTATCTACATTTGTGCCAGCCAGTGACTTAAAATGAAACTATATAGCCTTGATATTGCCTCTTCGGGGTGAGTGCCCAGTACAAGACACTGCAAGTGGAAGATGTACAGCTCTTACAACAGGGAAACCAATAGAGTGTAGGGCAGAATTGAGTTTTTATTGGTCTCACAAGACAAATATTCCTTTAACTCATTTTGAATGGGTTGGTTGAGGTTCTTCAGCAAAGAAAATGCCACCTTAAGACTGGCATAAATGTAAACCGAATCCAGTCTGACCTTTTAGCCTGTTTTATTTCAGTATTATTCAGTTGCATAGAGTTACTTGGTGCTGAGTTGAGATGTTTCATCTTTGCAGACTCAAATGCACTGATCCCAGAGCTGCGGGCTTATGTCACCTTGATCGCTGCATTGAGATTTGACCCTTGTGAGGCTCTTCATGCCCATTCTGGCTGTGGGACACTCTGCAAACAAGTATCAGGCACGCACCCAGGGCTTGTCGCCTGCAAGTGAAACCGAAGCCCCTCTGTCAGTCTTGTTTTATAATTGTAACATTCTCATATTCTCACAGCCGCTGGTGTCCTGCACGGTGTGTGGCAGACAGTTTGGGCCGTGGAGATGCCTCCCCCTAATCCTCTGACTCTTTCTGAAGCCTGTGATCTTCTATTATCAGCAGTTTTTCATATTACTCTTAAGAGTTGCTCTTGAGTTTCTATCACTCCTCTAAATTTCCACTTAGGTAAGGGAGATATATGGATGGCAAGTGGCCCTTCCTGTGGATGCCTTTGTTGTGCCACTGTATGTGGTGCACCATCAGCCACATACCTGTAATCAGAGTGATGCTGACTTCATCAAATTACTCTCGCTGCATGAGTTCGACATGTCCTAACAGCCATGTCCTCCATCGGTGTATATTAGGCTATGTCAGATTACCAGACAGGAAATTTCACAACCTGTTACTGACAGAAAAAAAACTCTCAGCTGTGTACTTGTACTTTACACAAAAGTGTACTTTAGCACAAAGTCTGACATGCACAGGTTTGTGCAGACTGTTAAAGTAGTGCAGAAATGCGGAAAAAAACCTTTTTTTTTCATAATCTTTCCATCAAGCTTAGGTTTCTTAGCACACCCTTTTGTCTCTTTAAATCTACATCTTGTGGATCTTACTCACTAGGTTTCCCTCTCATTCATTATTTGACTCCATTCCTCAGCGATGACCTGTATGGTGTTGATTTGCTGCGTCACACACTGTATCACAATGGCAGCAGTTTCTCCATAAACCTTAGGCATCAATCTACAAGCCCAAGCTTGCTGCACAGTACTAAACTTAGCAGGCATTATATGCTTGGAACAAATCACCGTGACAAATATGTAATTATTGTGTTCCTTCAGAGGCTCTTGAGTCTGAACCAGCACCCATACTCTCACAGATTTTTTCTCCGAGTGATATGAGTGGAGTTTTATAGCACTTGTCTCACCATTTGCTTCAAGCTCCCTCCCATAAAGGGCTTACTGCCTGTTTGGGGAAATGTTCAATTCAGGGTGGACACCCAGTTGCTTTGCAAAAGGTAGTTACTGATACTACAGCAGTCTATATATCAAGAGCTGCACCTGTGTAATCTATAAATAATGTTTTATAGCTTTGACTTACGGCAGCTTTCCCATAACACTCACTCCAAGCAATATGAGGTGTACAGTCACATATCGACACACTACATGCATGTGAGAGTGCTTCACTGTACAATGATGAAGTAGTCTGGGTCACTTGAGACTGGTCAGGGAATTCCATAGCCTTCTAAAAAGAGATCAGCACATAACTTAGGGCTGGAGGGAGGGGAGGCATTTTTCAATAGTATGTTCTGATCTGTCGCCAAAAGGACTTGGACTTGGACTTAGAAAACTTTAATGTCCTCCGAGAAGCAATTTGTGGTAATCAGTAGTCAGGCTTGTGGCCCACTGCTGGCACATATTCCTGTGATAATCAAAACAGTCAGGGTGGAAGAATAACAGGCTGGACTGATTTTTTAAAACTTGAATTATTTATAATGAAGAAGCATTAGCATTTTTTTTAAAAATGGGAAATATGTCTGTGTCTGTAACAGCCAGTGATAGTATTTTTGATGCAGTGTTTGATCAACATGAACATGTACTACTATATAGCAAATTGCACTTGTCAAACAGTACCAGCCACTTAGTTACATCTGTGTGAAACAAAGACAACAAACGGCAGTTCTACATTTTATTTAATGTAAAGCTGCAATATCAGATAATCAATATTTCTATGGTACGTAAAAATGAAATGCCCAAAACAAAATTTGATTGTGTCAAAGTGATGCCCACTCATTTGGCAGTTACACGAAAATGTTTAACACATCTTCAAAATAATGTACAAACAAAAGCAGTGTCTAAGACTGTACTCAAAACTGGATGGTATATATTAGCTGCTCAATGATATCTGCCATGCGTTTCCATGACACTTGAATGATATTTGTCAAAATGATGTAGGCCTAGCCTACTTGATCATCACCAGAAACATCTGGTGACACTAAATAAGAGACAAACTCTGCTAACTCAGCTTTGACAGATGACAGATGCTTTGGATTATTTATGTATATAGACCAAATCATCTTGAACACCACACACCAAACATGCTACTTTGTGGGGTAGAAAAGTTCACGTGACAGACATGGAGGTTCTGTGTAATCATTTTCTCATTTGAACACCACTGAAACGCCTCAACAGCTTTGTTTTAAAAACAGAAATAACATGTTGGCTACAAATGCTTTATATTTGAACTAAAGATATCACAATAATGCAATGTCAGATATTGTAAATGCAATCTACAGCCATCCAAAATAAAACAGGTG
Organism: Myripristis jacobus; assembly: GCA_900302555.1. Lineage (NCBI taxonomy): Eukaryota > Metazoa > Chordata > Actinopteri > Holocentriformes > Holocentridae > Myripristis > Myripristis jacobus. The sequence goes on along the minus strand of OMLB01039266.1, from coordinate 7,376 downwards.
CTTGTTGCAAACAAAAGTTGTTGAGCTCATGACGAATTTAAGATAATGGTGCAATTTTTTTTCATGTATTTGTTTTTGAAAGTGCAATTATTGAACCTCTGTCATCATCCTTTCTATTAGAAATCTATGGCTAAACTTCCATTCATGGGACACTGTGGTATGTAAACAGACTCCTTTTGGTCCATGGCCTGTTTAACTCCATCTGCAGGAGGCATAGCTTCTTGGAAAAGAAAGTAGCAGTAATCATTACATGACTCAAGGTATATATGCTACCTGTGCTCATATGTGCTACCATTAATCATCTCCCCCGGGCAGCAGCCTGGAGGGCATAATGGGTTTGGTCGTGTGTGTTTGTCTGTGTATCTGTCTGCAGCTAATCTTGTATACTACTGGGCCTATCAGCCTAATATTTTTGTGCAGAATTATGATCTGTGTGATCAAGGGCCTCTCATGATTCAAAACCTTTGAAAAACATGTTTAATACTGCCATGGAGTGCTGACTCCTGAGCTGTTCTTTCCCCTCTCTGGTGCTCAGAGAAGTGGAGACACACCTGGCAGAGATCACTCTTCTAGTTGTAATCTGTTCTGCCTTTACACCCTTCTCAACGAAACTGACCTTAGAAATGTCTCTTTTGCAATGTGCATGGACCCTCCCACCCACACACACACACGCACACACACACACACACACACACATACACACACTCACACACACACACACAGACACTGATTTCCTCATACACATTTGGAGGAGAATGCTGTATGATCCTTTCTAGGATTCTTATTCTTCGTAGCCTCTTGCACCATTTTGTACCACTTGATATATGAGTGTTCAGTCTGTTCTCTTGATTGTCCTATAAACATCACAGATGATCAATCTCACCCTCTCAAAACGGAAGCGTATCCATGAAAATTTTGTCCACAATTGGTGGTGGGGGAACAAGATCTTCCAATTTAAGGTAAAAGATGCGCTGGAGGCCTTGTGTGCACAGTGTCCTTAGCTCAGGCAGCTTCCCAAGTAGTCTGGACAAATAATTGGGCCGCGAGGAGTCAGAGGCGCAGCCAGAGACGTGATCTTTGAGGCAGGTGATGAGCTGGTTCTGCATGTCCTCCACACGTTTCGGCTCCTTAAGACCATGGCGGTCTACAGAGGAAAGGAAGATACACGTCAGGTCCAGGGAGACAGAATGGAGCAGAGCATGCATTTTGCTGTCATCATTTCTATCTACAGCTTTAAGCTAGTAATACAAATCAGTCAAACTGACTTCAAACTTGGTTTGAAGTCAAATTTAGTTGAGGAATACTGCAACCAAAATACCCTTTTCTCTACTTACCCAGACTGACATAAGATGCTTGATACCATTTTGACCTCTGTACCTCCAGTGGTTTAGAGTTGCTGTAAGATTTATTTTTTCACTTTGACAGAGCTAGGCTAATGACTCCCATAGACTTCAAGTCTTTATGCTAAGCTAACATGAAATGCTACCCATTGGAACCAAACCACTGGACTTACATGGTGTTAAACATCTTGTCTCAGTCAGGGTAAGCTGGGAAAGGGGTATTTTGCTCAAATGTTGGAGTATTCCTGTAAGTGTTTTAGCATTGTTCATTGCTTTTGTTTTTATTCAGTGTGAACAACAGTGCAACTCTATATTTGGAAGATCCTTCTAAAAACATGACTTTAGTCCACAACTACAGGACACTGCTGGACGCCCCACCAGCTGTGTCAGTGCTGTTAGCTTTCAATGTAAACTTGTATTTTACGTTGAGTCTACAGTCATCTGTATCTTGCTTGCACTATATGTGAGGTTCTTATGTTTTGTCCTTCACCCAATGTGTCCATCCTGTATTGTATATCTGTCTCATAATTTGTCAGCACCAATGATTCAAGTGAAACTGCTTGAGCAAGCCATTGTACCCGCTGAATGTGAATTGAATAAGTTATGTTCAGATGGCGTGTTGTGTGCTGATAGTGAGCAGAGTTGTTAGTGCAGCTCTCACCAGTGATTATGACCAGGGTTGTGAGGCAGGAGAAGGAGGAGACATCCAGCTTCATGCGATGGAGGCTTTGAGAAAACTCCATGATGGAGTCGATCCAGTCTCCAAAGCCTCGGACACACTGTGTCTTGTGAAGCACGACCCCATTGCAGAAAATCAGCTTGTCCGTCTCTGGATTAGACCTTCAGCAACAATGAAGAAAAAAAAACCCAGCAACATAAGTTAGGTATCGCGATGTACTATGCTGATTGCAAGTTGTATATTATGAAACTCAGCTATGTGGAATTAAAACACTGTATGTTGCCAATGCCAAATCCATTGCAGAGTTTTGTAGTAAGTCATTCTCACCGGTATGCAAGCCGGAGGATGAAGAGCTCAACAAATGCCGACTCCAGCAGCAGCTCCTGGTCCTCCGGGCAGAAGTCAGAGAAACCCGGGATGCTCTCAGCCCACTTCCTGATCACCTCCATGGAGGCTGTGAGCAGATCGTAGAACTGCTTTATGTCGCTGGCGTCCTCTTTCTCTGACAGGCTGACAACTGTGTCCTGATACTGAGATTACAAATGACACATGAGTTCAGGCAGATGACTTATGTTTCTCTTTAGAGGTAATCAAATTGTTTTCCTTTTAAGTCTACTTATAACTAACCAATAAAATGGAAAAAAAATCAAAATAAAGCTGGGTTTTTATTTGTCCCCACCTTAGAATAATCCAGTTTCCCGATGCCTGGGTTTGAGTCGATGTGCGCCCTCACAAGAGAAGCGATCAGGCTCACTGGTGACACGGTGGTTGTCAAGTCCTGGATGACTTTAGGCTTTGAAGGTAGGCGACCTCTTCGACCTTTAAGGCTATCTGTCCTTACAACTGGAGGGATAGAGGCATAGAGGTAACATTCACCAAGAGAAATCATAAATTTTGAAAAATGTGTGATCTCACGTTACATTTGTCAGCTTAAATCAAAACTGTTTCATCAGTGAGCTTTAATGTTGAAAATGATCTACTGGGATTACCTTCCTTCACCATGCCTACAGCTAGGCACTTCTGGAAACGGCAGAACTGGCAACGGTTCCGCCGCCGCTTGTCCACGGGACAGTCCTTGTTGGCAAGGCAAACGTATTTGGAATTTTTTTGTACTGTACGCTGCAAAATCAGAAAAGGAAAACCAATTATTCAAAAACCATCTCCTTCAAGTAAAGACTGAATTAGACCATTGATTTTTTAAATTGAGAATGTACTTTAATTTTTCCTAGAAAAATTGGCTTCAAGGACAGGATGGTGCTGATTACCTTGAAAAACCCTTTGCATCCCTCACAGGTGCGAACCCCATAATGCTGACAGGAGGCATTGTCTCCACACACAGCACAGCGCCCCTCATTTCCACTGGGGCTTTTGGATTTGGATGACAGGCTGTCGTCCAGCTGGTCGGCTCCATCTAGGGTACCTGCTTGCTCCAACGCCAAGGGAGGAAAGGCTAGCGCCGCCGGGTGGGGTTGGGTCAACGTGAAAGGGTCCTGCTCTGGTAAGTGGGGTTGACCCAGAGGTGACATATCATCCACAGATGCTGAACCAAAGGTGAAGAAAGAGGGCTGATGTGGCACTGACGGCTTCTCTGCCGCCCAGTATCCTGGAGTGGGAGAGTAGGGACCAAAAGCTGAATCCCAAGCTGAGGTGGGCTGACTTTGAAGCCCAGGGGTTGACGGCGAGGGGGCCGATGTGGGGCTGCCAAAGTAATCTGAGCCCCCAGAGGACAGGGCCTCATCCAGGTAGCTCAGTGTGAAGGTCCCAGGGTAGCAGCCATAAACCTGGAAGTCGTCCGGCTTGAAGGGGGACTCCTGGCCCGATGATGGGGGGACGTGGGCTGGGGCTGCAGTGACCTGGCATGAATAGGCATCAAAGTCACCCATGTAAGTGCCCACCAGGGAGTTGATGCTCGGCAGGGATGGGGCGGAGAGATGGTCCCGCTGGCTGCTCATATCCACGGCCAACCTGGAGGCAAAGTCCACACTCTGAAACTCTGAGCTGCACACGCTGTTTTCATAGGGCTGAGATCCATGCTGGGGGTGCACACAGGTCATGTCTGCATCAGGTGAAGAAGACGTAATCAATCATACTGGCTATTACAAAAACCCAATCAACCACATTTGGTTTTCTTTAAGTTTTTGGGTTAATCATCAGAATTTGAAATTGCCTTCAAATCTCAAAAGAAGACAAAATACAAAAGTAGCATCCTTAATTATCCGAGCAAACCTAGAAAGCTGTCTTTTCTTAAAGACATCAGCAGTCTTGGCTGCATTTTATAATGTACCATTTAGTATAGAGTGTGCTACACATGCCTAGAAAGTATGGGGGTTGGATTTCAGACAGGGGCGATACGCCAGCATCAGGTGCACATGACCCATATGGAAAAGTAACATTGGAGTAAACTCTACAATAAAAGCAATGTTGTTTTGTAATATTTTAAGCTTCACACTTAATAGTATAAAATAAACGCTTATTATCAATCGTATTTGTTCGTACTGTTCTTAACACAAACCAACAACAGGCTACATGCAGTTATCGAAAATAACGTTTTGCTGCTGCAAGCCGATTTTGTTTAGTTTTTAATCACAGCAGAGGATATGACAGCAGCTAGTGCATGTAGTCACACGTACAGCTGTGAACGGATCACCTGTAGATGCGCAACTTCATTCAACTGTGCACTTTCCTCAAGCAGGTTGTTTCTCTCTAACTAACCCGAACTGTTTTTATGTCCCAAAAATCACCATCTCTTCAATATCTGCTCTAGTATCAATAGTGACTGCCTCTAAACAATGATAGAAAGAACAATCGCTAAGAAATGGATCCTCATAAATGCCGACTGTATTAACGGAATATTTATTTTAGATGTTGCTTACCTGTTAAGCCCTTTACAAAGATTTGTCACTGTCTATAATCCACAAGCAATAGTTTCTCATCTCCAGTGTTTTCCAGCTGAGGTGCAGTCCGTCTGCTCACATCTCCAGAAGACATTTATAGTATTAGTTTTATTGTACCCATGACGTGGGAGCCATGTTTCCATACAAGGCAGCCCGGGGGGCGGGGAGATTTCCAGCCTCTGGCCAATCACAGCGCCACTTCGACAGAATAGTCGTTGGATGACGCACTCTGGGATTCCGTTGACGCGCATCGACCAAAGAACCGCAGCATTGTCTTCCCGATACACACACACACACACACACACGCACACACACGCACACACACACGCCCATGCTCTCATACGCTGCGAGACAAGCTGAGTGCGCAGACAGACGATCACTTTTTGATATATTTGAACACAATAATCCGCCTGCTGCAACGCCATTTACCTATACAGCAAAACTTAAACAAAGTAAACATATACCATTAAAACAAAACAAAACAAAAAAAAACTTTTGTCATATTTGAAAGTTTGTTTAAGTTATCCTGTGTATAGATTTCACTGTACACAGTTGTCTATATGCTGATAAAATGCTAGAATAGTCATATACTATAATAGGCCTAAACCAACAGGCGGTCATACCATTTTTGGTATTGTCTCTGCAATATTTTTTATTCATTTTATGCCCTTAATGTCATTGATCTTATTTTGAATGAGCGGAGGAAGCTTATTTACTCTTGAAATGCCATATTCCTCTATCCTAACCTGTGTGTGCTGAGGCTGGAGGTCAGCTGGGATGGGTATAAATCACTGATAGGCTCTCTAGACTATCTTCTTATAGGCTTAATGGATGAGTCAAAAACTGTAATGCAACAAAGTAAAAAAAAAAAAAAAAAAAA
>OMLB01039236.1:3540-18589 GCA_900302555.1 Myripristis jacobus | reverse complement strand
GGTACATATATTTAAACATACATGATCTTTGACTTTCCAATTATATGGGAACATGTATTGGAAATATATGTACAGATATATGCCATGCATGGTCCATGCATATGTCATGGTTGTTTATTGGAGAATATCCAATGTTAAAAAAACATGTTTTTTATATATATTGTGATATATATACATGTATGGTCTATGCATATATATTTCAATATATTGGAAAATATAAAGACTAGTTCCCATATATGGAAATGTATTATCCAATATATCACATGATATTTTCCAATATACTGCAATATATTTTTGTTTCATAAGGGTGAACTTTTGACAGCGTAACGTGGAAATCACTCCCCCGGCCGACCTGTCAGTGTTACGCTGGGCGGGCTGTGGTCTGTCGAGGTCTGAAAACTTAAAGGATGTAGCCCTGCTCTCCTCCTGCACTAAACTGCTCTCATCATCTCCCACCGCTGCTTCACGTGTCAACACACAACCAACCGGCTACAACGTTTACTTTTGCACGTTTTTAGGGCGCAAACAGTTTGTGTCGCATTTCGGCTGAGGCGCTGTGGTTGTTGTTATGGTTACCAAGTTCAGATCCACAGGTCGGTCTGATATTATTGATCTCTTCCAGCACAAGCTCCGCCTGTACTGACATTAGCTTGGATCGGTCTCAATTCTACTGTCAACACACATCTGTAACGCGGCAGCCTTTTGATGAACAAGGTCGTGCGCTGTGGCCAACCATCTTCTTTAACCCTTTGTAACATCTCTGTTCTTCACCACCCTCGTCAGTGCAAGACCTGCAAGATGTCGATCTATCCCGGTGAACAACGCAGCGAGGACAGAGGTGGTGAAATGCTTAATTGAAATGCTTAATTTAAGACTGTTAGCCGGGGGGAAGTCTACCTCAATGGCAGCTGGCTAACAGTTAGCATGTGGAGGATCCAGCCAGTATCCAGCGCTCAGTAACACTGAGAGGAAGACAGCAGCACTACTGTCCCACATGACAGCTGGGTGGAGGGGGGGTGAAATAATATCACATTTTTCAAAATGGGTGAATCATCCCTGTGAGGCTTGGACATTTGTCTGTCAGAGAAGACAATGAAGAGCCGCGCACACACATGCAGGAAAACGGAGCCGTGGTTGAAGTTCCCCTTTGCTTCATATCCACCCAAATTTAATCAAAACACTGGGAGTAAGATGGCAGCTGGTCTTTAATCCAAATGTGCTACTTCTTTCTAATATCCGGCCGGCTGAAATGAAACAGGCTGAGACAATTGAAATCTCCTGAATCTCTCAAGTCATTGGTGTAGGCTGCCAGAGCCTACTCTGTCACTGCTGATGCTGCTAATTTGCTTGCAGCATCTCTGTGGTCCCACGGTTCATTACCTATAGCATCTGCTGCTGGAGACTTTAACCTTCAGGCACAAGTAAATCTAAAAAAAAAAAAAAAAAAAAATCGTGACAGCTGAAAAAAAAAATCTCTGATTTGTGAAAGCAGCGATGATATGCCTCAGCCTCTGTTCGTTACACCACAGTCTGCTTTGCTGAGCCTGGCCTGCGTCCCGGTTGGCAGCTGCAGCCGTGTAAGAACAGGATGCAAACTGGAAAAAAATTAACGCAGGTCCCCATTCACCCCTGGGAGCACTGGAGCAAGAAAGCAACTTTAAGTCGCTCTTTTATCAGCACACAAACAATGACAGACGGAACGATGCACAGCTCACAAGCATGCCGTGTTGTTAACAGCAAACATTGGCACAGTACCACAGTATCTTCAGCAAGCACGCTGTTTTTTTTTTCTTAAATAGACACATTTAGACATGTCTCCCTCTCTCTCTCTCTCTCTCTCTCTCACACACACACACACACACACACACACACACACACACACACACAAGCAGAAAAATGGCATCTCTCCACTCCCTTTCACCCTAAGCTTTTCTCCTTTTTGACCAGACTAAATGCGAGGGAGACTGTTACGTAACTCCAGCGGTTTCCGCCTTTCAGTTAATGCTCCATCAGAGGGGAGTCTGCGTCAGACTGGGCTGAAGGCCTTGTGCCGCGGAGGGGAGCGCCAGCCTTGGGCCAGCAGCTTCTGTCCCCGCGTCGTGTGAAAGAGAGCGCTTTCTGCTTGCAGCCACGTCTATTCATGAATAATCCAGCGATGGCAGAAGGTGTTCACCCTGTTTATGTGACGCCATCTTCCATTTACATCATACTCATGGGAAACATTATTCAGAGGACAATGATGCAGATGGCAAACTCAAGTGATCTATGGATTTTTTTGTTTGTTTGATTGTTGTTTGTTTCGACCAAAACTACGTCTTCCCATGGTAGTGTGAAAAGCAGAGCTGCAGATCAGTGGCCCCAGCAACTGGATCAGCAACTTGATATCTTTGTCACCAGGACTGGAAACCTTTCAGACCCCCCTGTGTGTTTGACTCTCTGATGAAAACTTGAAATGCCAGCTCAAATCACAGACTGTAACAGGGATGATTACGTGAAAACCCCGTGGATTTCCCCGTCAAGAAATGTAATGAATCTGGAACTCCACATTTGGGCGAAGCTTGGTGGTCGACGTTACTTCTGACTTTTTTAATTTTACTGTTTAGCCAAGAAGTGGGTGTGTTTCTCTTGCTATAGCTATAAAACATGTAATGTAACCTTTCTGCCTCTTTTAGCCTTTATTTAACCCTTTGAAACCTGAGCAAATTCACTTAATTTCTTTGAAAAACACGGTGGAAAGGCCTAACCTGACCGGAAAATAAGCAAAAGAAACTAGTACAAAAAAAAAGAAATAAAAAGAAAAAGAAAACTGCAAGACAATTACCAGAAAATGAAAAAAAAAAAATAGCCAAAAAAAAGTTTGGTAACACTTTACAATAACAGTACAACAATTAACGTTACTTAATGCCATAATAAACATTAAGTAACAGTTAACTAACCGTTAACTAATGTGTCTAAGAATCATTTACTAATGCTGTTCATGCTAAGGTATTAATTTATATGTTATTTAAGGGTTATTGTTGATATTATTAACATTAGTAAATGCCATAATTATCATTAACTAACGTTTATTGTTGTACTGTTATTGTAAAGTGTTACCAAAAGTTTTAAAAATGACAAGAAAATGATTTATAATTATTAGTATTTTACATTTAAAATTAAAAAAGAAGATCAGCTGTACAGGTGGCTTTACTCCACTACTGATGTTACCTGTGTTATGATCCTATACTGAGCTAAAATTATAGTGCATGATTTGACATTATCTGAAGGTAATAAATTTGCCTAACATAGTCACAGGAGTCTAACAACAAACTATACGAGTGAGATTTTGGATGTGAACATGATGGTGGTTTTTGCTGTGAGTTTTACCAAAACGTGTCCACAGCCCAGTTTTGTCTGCCTCTGTTTACATTCAACATGTCCCAGGTAAGGCGTCCCATCCTGAGTATGACATAAATCAAATACGGCCGCTGTGTGAAGAAGACAAATTGTCTGGGACCCGGCGGTGTCGAGAAAGGACATTTTTATTTTCCTTGCACGGGGCTCTGGTGCAGCTTCAGCTTAGGACAGCACTGCCATGTTACAGCAGGAAATGCACAAATCTCAAAGTGCGGCCCAAAAGTGGGAAGCAAATAACAAGGCGAGGCTGAAATGCCTTCCCGTTTGCTTGGAAGCCCAACGCCGTGCATCCTCCAAATGAGTGGAGTCATTTAATTGACCTTATAGAACAAAATAAAGTGGATGATTAGCCGGGATCGATCCAAGTCCTCCTGCGATACACAGTGACATTTCCTCCCTTGTTTTATTTTATTCGTTGCATTGCTTTTTCGCTTTTTTTTGGGTGTTACCGTGAAGGCCTCACGGCTGAGTGAGCATGAAGTGTAAAGCTAATATGACCGCGCTAATGCAACCCTTCATCTTCCAACTCCAGCCCCTGTTTTTTCGTGTCAGCAATACGGGCCGTAAAAATTATGGATTTCCCTGCAAATGGAAATGGAAAATATAGGCTGGGGAGAAAAGACATGAAATGGGAGCCCCAGTCAAGTTGAGAGAGCCCGGGCCCCTGAAAGCTGAGGTCTTGGTACTTTACAGATTAGAAGATCAGTCCTCCAAGCACTTCCCCTCTGGGCTGAGCAAAAGGAGAGCTGTGGAGAAAACCTTTTATTCAGACGCAGCTCTGCCAGCGTTTCCATCCCAGAGCTGTGGATGCTCAATCCTCTCTCTGAACCAGCTCCCAAAAACAGGCTTTTCCGCTGTAATGCAGACTAAATCTCTAATTACATTTTTGGGCTTGAGTAGCAGAAGTCATAATTATGGTACCTTTTATTATGCAAATTAATTGACTGATTTCAAAGAATTAATTACCTCTCGTCCCAAGTTTGATTAGCAAATGAGTGTTTTCGGCTTCTGTTGTTTTTGTGTTTAGAGGGCTTTTTTTTTGTGGAAGGAGTGGGATAACAAGGCAACAAAAGGTGATGCAGATGCAACATGCTGGCTGAATGAGAAACTGAATGGAATATTTACTCAGAGCTACAACAACAAGGAACGAGGCATTCAGTCACAGCGTGCAATTGTTGATTTCTTCAGAGGAGTTGAGACTTCAGGGCCGGAGGCTTTTTGCTCCAAAAGAGCGCCGCAACTATGATTACTGCCCGTGTATTCAAATAGAGTTGTATCACCTAAACCTCCTTGACATTTTCAAAGTTAGCCCACCTCCAAGAAGCGTGAAACGAGTGGTCCTAATCCCTGCCTTAGCTTCGACTCAGTGCCTCCGGTTCATCTCCACCAGGAGTCAAAACAAAAGCCTGGCAAATGAAATGCACGGGCGGAGTGGGAGCGCACAATGTGGTCCGCCCGAGTCGGCTGAAATGAACTAGTCTGACAAAGCCGCCGGATGAAAAAGGGTCCCATCAAAGCTCCGAGGCCTGATTTGCCTTCCTGAATGAGAAAACCCTCAAAGCTGGAAATAGCCAGACCCTTGACTCATACCCGAGATTCACCTCCCAAAAAAAAAAAAAAAAAAAGAAAGAAAGGAAGAAAAAAGACATGCTGCCCATTCTTCTGCTTTCATTATCACCAGATCACAACTGCAGCAAGAATTACCAGTTTAATTGGCTCTGTTAATCATACAGAGGCCAGCCATATAAGACCCATAGAGTTCAAATTCAATGAACTGCTGTCTTCAATGATTGAGCCGGTGGACAAGGTCAGTATTCAAAGGCTCGGTAATAAGGCAGGCTTCAAACGCCTGAGAAGGTAAGTGCTGGACCAAAAGAATCCGATCCGCCTCTCAGCCATACGTCCTCCGATCACAGATTAACATCCAGCCTTTGGGTTTGTTTGCAATAAGCTTGGAGTTGTCATTGGCAGGTCTAATTACCAGGGCAGCAGTTATACTACAGGATAAATTCCCACATAACAGAACCTTAATTTTGTCTGTCGTGCATTTAAATTCCTCCTTCCTATGGAAGATAACAGGAGCATAGGAATAGCAATTAAACGCTGCTCAACCTTGGTGAGATTACACTCCTGAAAAAGGCAGCCAATAAGAGCAGGGTTATTGCCTCTGAGAAGTGAGAGGAAAGACAATGTGCTAGGAAATGAGGACGTAGCAACGCCTGCAAAGGCGAAAAGCATAAGTAGTTTGAATCATTATTCCTCAGAGGCGCCGCCAATGTGCAAAAGCTCGCACTAGTTTGGTGCGTTCCAGCAGCAGCCCGTAACACGCTCAGCGAGTGTGTTCAGGGCGGGTTAGTCGACCTCTGGAGTGTTTACTCCTACATTTCAGTTTGGCCAGGTGAGAACGGTGTCACCGGAGCTCAGGTGGTATAAATACATATATATAACCCCATCGAGATGCATGGAAAAGACGCCTGTCTTCGCAGTGCCAGGCATTAATCCCAACCAACAGCAGGCCACGTCAAAATGCTTTATGGGGTTTATGGGGATAAGGAGATGGATTTTATTATTATTTGATATTATTTACTCCTGCCCCCTGCTGTTATGTAGGACAGTCGTGGTGCTATCTCCGTCCCGTTAGCCTCCTGCCATTGAGGTGAACTCCCCCCCTACTGTCCTACATAACAGCTAGTGAGGGAAGTGAGATAATAACTTAAAAATTAAAAATGAGTGAACTGTCCCTTTAAGAAGTGGGCACGTTTCACTCTCACTTCCCTGGAGCTTTGAATCTCTGTTTACATGAGAAAACCACACATGGGTGCCGTTTGTAGAGCCGCTCTGCATGTGTTTTCAGTGATTTCACTCCGAAATGACCAACTGCTTGACGTTACGGATTAAAAGTAAACATGCAAAGATTGTATGGGCACCGGAGAATAAACCTTGGCACACACACACACACCGCACGCTGCCTGTGTGTGTGTGTGCTGCCCACCACCAGTCTGGACTTGCACTCACTCAGCTATTTCCTCATGTGTTCTTAAATGGTATAAGAATTAAATAAAAAAAAAAACAAAAAAAAATCCATCATGCTTGGGTACAGATGCAGGGAATGGAATGGGATTTGACCGGACCTCGACCCCCAACACACACACACACACACACACACACACAAATACACACACAACACAATCCACGAAAATCTCCCATCTGGCACCATGTCAGGTTACCGCTTGTGAGTCCATGTGACTTTTGTTTACAAGCCGTGGTTTGCTGGTCGCCGGGCAGCGTGAACCCAAACACAACACGAAAAGACAACAGAGGTGGGCGACGCTTCTCCACCGTCGCTCAAATCAGAGGAACCCAACGGTAGGTGTGACGGCACACACAGATGCAAATCCTCCACATGCACCCACCACCCTCCCCTTTTCTCTGTGTGTGGCAGGAAAACAACTGCATGTATAAATCCAGAGGCACAACCTCCAAATTTAGAAAAGGGGATGTGGTCTCTCCGCCTGTCTCTTCGTACATACATCAACGGAAAAGCAGAAGTGTGTTTAACATCAGACTCTTAAAGCAAACAGCCGCTATATTCTCTGATTGGTCATCATCATCACTGCCTTGATTGCCTTCTTCATAATCTGAAAGAACTGCGATGCTGCAAAAACAAAACAACAACAAACGCTGTGCAGAAACACGGTGGCGCGGGAGGGGGCGTGCACGCGTGTGTATGTTTCCTATTTCAAATGAGCTTTCATCGCACCATTTTCAAAACGTTTCGGCGGTCGTGTGAGTGACATAAATATCCCACAGCGGATGAGGAAGCAATGAGATTCCACCGTCGGTGCACCCACGTAACCGCATTCGCCGGGGAAGGAACTCTCATCATAGATAGTTTCCCATGGCAGAGGGCAGACAGCGAGGGAAGGGGAATGAGTATCAACTTCAACATGCACCCCCCCACACACACACACACCCACACACACACACACACACACCCCCACACACACCCCTCCTGCCCGCCTCCCTTCCATTATTTGTTCGCTACCTTTGAAAACACAGACCATGCCGAAGCAATTTGCTGAGGACTTACACAGAGGCGATCTGCTCTCACCTGTACAGATGGAAGTGACGTATTGGGGGAATGAAATGAAAGCCAGGGTGTGTGTGTGTGTGTGTGCCAGTGTGTGTGTGTGTGTGTGTGTGTGGACAAGTTGCCGAGTCCAAAAAAGCGTTCAGTGCAGCCGCAGCTCTGCCAGCACTGCCACTACTAATTGGACACAGTAGCATCATGAAAGCATCAAAACATGAAACTGATTTTTAACGTCCTGCACTGGAACCAGTAAGTATAAATGGTTAATCTGACTGTCACTGGCAGTAAGTCACTGAACACGGCTGCAACTCACAAATACTTTTACCTCGTCGATTAATCCACGGGGTTTTCAAACTTTTTCATGTTCTGGACCCCCAGGTGGAGTCATTTGGACTGATGTTGCCTGAGCGAGCCTCATATGAAAAGACATTGTATTGATGCTACACAAATCAAAGTCTGCTTCGTTAATCAAAACATTTGCATTAATTAAAAGCATCAAGGAAAGCACTTAACTTATTTCCAGTGTGGCGAGGTTCAACCAACGTTCAAACAATCAGAGAAATTATCGTGAAATTGAACTCGTCGTCATTTGGCTGAGGAGGCCACGTGTTGAAAACCACATGGAGTAATATGTCGATCACTCTAAAATCGATTATTACTCATTTGGTTTATTTCATTTATCAGATGTTAAATTGAATAACAAAAGCTTCAAAAACCTCCCAGTTTGTTAACAAAAGGAACTGCCGTGTTTCGGACGCGTGACACAGCCAATCAAACAATAATAAACTGGCATCTGCCGTCCAAAACCGTGCTGGAGGTCAAACAGCTGATGTTAAAGTAGCTGATCATTTGTACGTTAAACGTTGGCAGGTTTTTTTGTTCATGAAATCGGGAAGTTGTGCAGAAGTTGTTCATTTGCATTTTGTAATGATATGAAAAGGGGGGAAACAATAGTTTCTCCGCATTCTTGAAGCTATTTCCCCCAACTGTTTGGTATTTTCACGACTGGTAATCAATTGATTATCATTCAATCAATTTTCTATCACTCAACAATGGATTAATTGTTTCAGCTTTATCATAGAGCGCTCATGTTGAGTTTAACTTTGCATAAAAAAAAAAAAACAGTGGAAACAGCCTGGCATGTCAGTAATGCTGGAGGAAAATGTGTTTTCTTTCTGATTCAATATATTAAAATCAGCCTATTGATTAGTTATTGGGAGAGGCCAGCTCCCTAAACCCTGAGAGAGGAGATGAAGAGAACGGAGAAAGGCTTGAGCTGTGGCTGGCACACTGTTAAGAAGTCAGTCAAATCTATTTCAAACTTTTTTTTCGCTGGTATTTTAAATTATGCCTCCACATAAATCTCTGGAATATGATTTTGCATTGATTTTGCACCTCGTATGAACCTAACACAAAAGTGCAAATGCATTCAATTTGAACCAGTGTTAACACTTTTTTTTGCGAGCAACTCTGCACTTATTCACTCACTTGGTCCACAAATACACTCGGCCGCATTCACCCTCCTTCAGTGCCCCCGCCGCTCATTTTGGTGTTAGTAATATTCAAATTAGCATATCGCTGCCATCATGCGGCTGACAGGTGCTAATCATCGTGACGGGGCTCTGAATTCAACCCACGCTCTCCGGGCTGCGACCAGCATGCTCCTCTCTCGGGGCGTTGCTGAGGCTCAGATTTTGACTCAAAAGAAAAAACTTCAGATGGTACACATAGACTGGTCATTTGTACACAATTTCCAAACAATGGCCTACATTCTAGAGAGCCACTGATAATGGAAGCTCAGGGCTGGTGACAATAACCAATAATTGTGTTTATCGTGGCCAAAACCAATACAGTAACTGACAGCATCACTCTTGCATTTGTAAAAACGTGAAAATGACAATAAATGCCAGCTATTTGTATCGACCAGTTTATTTTTCCACTGTCAATATCATGCCTGTAAATAAACTGTAGTTAAAACAACAAAGACCATTTAACTGACATTATTCATCAAATATTTATCTCTCTCTCTCTCTCTTAAAAAGTGCTACGAGGCATCAGTGCAATTAATATAAATTCAAGAGAAAGCCTTGTATAGCTAGAAAGCCCCCCCAGTCAAAACAGAAACCTTAATGAAATAAAACAAAAATATATATATATATATATTTATCTTCAGCGTTGTTTTTCCCCAGAAATGACTCAAATGTTAGTTGCCAAGGAGCTGCAGCTATTAGTAAGAGAAGATAGGACGTTATCAGATGGAATTATTGGCTGTAATAATATCGGATTTTCATTTATTGGAAGGTAATGTATTGGCCGCAGATATAAATCATGCATCCCGACTATATTCCACTTATGACCTCGAGTTAACCGGTTGCGTTTATGCATCTCAGGCAGAGACAGGAAAGCCACATAAAAGACATGAAAGGAGTTCACTATTTCTTATTAAGATTTTGCATATTCTCCAGTGGAGCCACCGTTGAATTACTGGTCTTGTTTTGACCTCGCAAATTTCTCCATGATCTTCGTTGCACCTCCGAGATACTCCAATGATTATTGGTCAGTCAATAACAGCACGGCGCTGTCCTGAAGCCAAGGGTAACGTCTTTGTTATTAACGCGATGCCGATAGACTTACGGGTCCAGAGGTTCGTGCATGCTGACTGAGCACACTGACTAAAACCAGCAGGATCTCTCTCACAGCATCGCTGCCTTTTGTTCCGCTTTTTCAAGTCAGTAATTGTACACCTTGCCTACCGACTGCTTTGCCAACTCCCATGCCACAACAATTGCCCGCTGTGATTCAGCAATCAGGCTACGAGGCAGGGATATGTTTTGTCAAACCTCCACTTTTAGTGGTCCGCTGCATCTCCAGTTCCTGTTAGGTCTGGATCGATGCGTGGTCAATCCTTTCCCTGAGAGGATGTATCGATTTGGTTCTTCGGGCTGTCCAACCTTTAATCTCTTGAAACGGTGTGGTGCCCCGCCTGCTCTTTGAAGACACTCTACCCGGCCTGAGCCGAGGCCTAGCACGCAGCACAAAACACAACTATGTCAAGAAATCCATTCGCTTGCTGCTTGAACAATCTGCAATGTGAAATGTGTTCGATATCAGAGCTGTGGCCTTTCACAGTGGGTGTTACCAGTGGCTGTTTGGGGCTTCCATCAGATTGTTTGTACACGCAGGGAGGACGTTTCATCTTTATCCAGTGTCATGCAGATTCTTTTGGTAAGATTTAATTTCCCTCAAAGACACGGACTGAGGCCAGTGCACTAAAGCGATTGAAAAAAAAAAAAAAGAGCTTTGTAATAAGGTTTACCTCTTTCAGAGAGAATTCACCCTCTCCAGACGGAAATGTTGACACTTCAGGTAAATGAGATCAGCAATGTGGTTCATTCTCCCACACAAATAACCATTCTTTGTTTAAGAAAACAAAGTGCAGCAAAGCCTTGGTTGTGTTTTAGGAGCCGAACAATTATTTGTGCTGGAAAAATGAATGTTTTACGTCCTCCACTGGTTACATATTCACTGAACCACCATAATTTGTCAATTCGGCTTTTTTTTGGGTTTTTTTGCTGCTTTTTTCATCCATGTTTTCAGACACTGGGGTTATGCATGTTCACCCAATCTTTGATCTCCAAAAGGACTTAATTCCATTAAATGACAAGATTTGAGTCCATGTCTTCTAATAGGCTAATAAATAACACTCTGTAAGCAGATGCTAAATGAGAGAGAGCAACCAACATCATGTTAATGAATATGTACACTGCACTCCATTTGGGTTGAGATGAAAAAATGAATTAGCAACTGCTAAACAGCGCAGCGCCAACCATATTTCTGTCAGCCGGGATAAGTCTGCCATGGTGTGAAAAAGGGCACAGTATCTTGGAAATTATTAATATTTGATTAAGGCTAAGAGCAGGAAGAGAACCGTAATGTTTGGTCCTCTGCTGGGGGGGGTTGGGTAGGGGGGGTGCAAGTGATTGTGTGTGACTGCGAGGAGCGAGTCAGCTTTGTCTGGGATCAGTGTTAGTCACGACGCAACGTTTCTCCTATTTTGTCTAAAGGTTTGTTCACAGCAAGCGTGTTTGGAGCAGCTTATTTGAACTCGGAGGTGTTCTCTGCTCTGGCTTAGTTCATTTTTTAAGTTGAGAGCGCTGCCTCAGAGCTCAGGTGGTGCTAAATAACCACCGAGATGCCTGAGAATACAAGAAATATGGTGCACTTCGTTTGGAATAAGAGAACAATCCGCTACAGGAAACGGTGCAAGATGCAAGGGTTTGGCTGTAAGGAGCTGTGACTGTTATGTAATGTTAATATTTCTAACCTGGTGAGATGACAGGTTACCTAATCTCTGTTCAGTAAACAAGATACTTGTTAATAGGGCTGGATACCTTTCAAAAATTTTCACTACTGGCAATGATACTGGTACCTTGAATTTGATACCAGTACCACAGCAGTACTTTTTTAGTAGCTTTACATTAAATGTTACTTTCTTGGCAACAAGCCTCTTCATTCGTTTTGGCATTGAGCTCATAGTTAGTGCTGCTGTTGGACTGGACCGCAGTTTATTGAGAGGTGTTTCCACTATTTTGTCCCCCCTCATGTGTACAAACAGGGTGGACAAAAAATTAGAAACACCTCTTGATATAATGTGGTCCAGTAGCAGACCTCTGCAAACTACAACCTCAGTAATAAACACAGAATTAAAGTGACACATTCTGCACAATGTCAACACAAACTGAACATTATAAACTTTGTTAAAAGGGAGAATTTATGGCAGAGCTGCTGAGCTGAACTACATCAAACTGTGCAGATTTGATAAGTCACAACATGCAAATTGCTTTTATTCTTTTTTTATATTCTTAGAAGTATAAAAATATGCATAAAAATATGCATAATGTACAAAAATAAGTTAAAAGTGTGTGGGCAAATTTGCAACCATGTCATGCACGCTGCACACCAACCAGAGACAGGCACATGTGGCACCTAAATCTCACACATTCACACTTGGTTGGGTCAGTACTACTCAAGCACCCGGTTTCAGTACCCAGGTCTACACGGAAGTGCGTGTGAATTTTATACACAAGCCCTGGTTGGCTGACAATAGGCCCTTTTCACAGCGTCACCTGGACAAATAGCAGGTAGACGTGGGTGTTACTAATGACATTAATGAACGTTCTGTTCCATTTAGGCCTAACGGAGCCATTGTCCTGGTATTGTGCACGCTGGCTCTGGTCCACTTCAATGGAACAGAACCTTAATTAAAGTCATTAGTAACACCTGCATCTACCTGCTATTTCATGTCAAAACGCCTGCTGTGAGAAAGGTCTACTGGGCAGTGTGAACCTAAATGAACCCCCAAATTTTTTTTTTTTTTAAAAATACAGAACAAAGACCACTGTTCATGGTTGTAGGATGAAGTGAACGCAGCCACAATGTGTGCTATTAATTCACTTTTAACTTCATGAGCCCTCCCTAATAATCTACAAACTACAGGCACTTTCTTTATCTATTCCACCAAGTATCTTTTGGCCTCGGGTAATAGGATTTGAAATATTAACCAATATGACGTGAATACATATTTAATGAACAATATATTCATTTTTTTACTGATGTGGCATATTATTGCAATGATACACTGCACAATCCAGCAGACCTTAAAATAGTTTATCGGTTGGCAACAGTAGGGAGCCTATTAGTTAAAGATTAATTTCAACCTGGGGAGTAGAGAAGTCTGCCTAATCCCAGTCATGCACAAGCCAGAATACGTTATCCAAAGCCTTTCCAAAGCAACTAAATTTGGAAACAGCATGGATTCCTGCTGCATCTCGGGATGCAACTCCGTAATAGATTTTGATGTAAGCTCAACGGTGAAAAATATTTGTTCATAAAATACTTTGTTCTACCACATGCCCGTCCAAGACGCCGGTGGAGGAGAAAGGGAGAGGTGTGGCGTGAGGAGGGAAGCGGTAACGTGTTTAGTCCCGATCCTGTGAGGGAGTTTGCAATTCATGCCAGTGGCCCTGATAGCCTTCACGCAAATCCATTAAAGCAAGCGGTTCAGGTGGGGTGAGGAATGACTCGCGGCCGATTGTGGAGATTTAGAAAGGTCACATCACACCTCTGTTTTTTTTTCTTTTCTTTTTTTTTCTTTTTCTTTTGGCCATGAGGTTATTTCCTTGCCCTCTTAAATCCACTGACTTAAGGAGTACTTACTCCCTTCATTAGCTATTCCAAAATAATGCAGCCCCGACAAAACAGTCTAAACCAAAGCGATTTTCCAAACAAACTGGTGAGGACATGTACGTGATTCAGAACGATCAGTTTTATAGAAATATTACGACTGAAAAAGCTAGCCTTATCCCCTACCAGTCTCCCTTACATCAGTTCACAGTCACATTTCTCTGGCTGCTCATAAACAGCCCTTATTTTTGCTCAACCATACAAAACATGGGCCCTTTTAAATGATTTCTCCTTCCTTTTTGGACTGAAAATGTAGTTAACGTTGAGTTTGTTCAGGGAAACTGCTTATCTACATAAAAAGGGGTAGTATATCCATTTTGGAAAATTATTTTACTCCCCTCCCAGCTGTTCTGTAGGACAGCAGTGGTGCTATCTTCCTCTCATTGTTACTGAGTGCTGGATGCTACAAATGCTAACAGTTAGCCTCCATTTGGAGCATCCAGCCAGTCTCCAGCACTCCTGTCCTACATAAGAGCGAGAAGGGGGGAGGTGAAATAATGTCACGTTTTTCAAAATGGGTGAACTAACCCTTTAAAACATGAACTTTGCATTTTTCCCGTCCTATACCTGTGTCCTGTACCCTGCCTCTGTCTTATTCTGCGTATTCTGCTTTCTCCGTCTCAGGCTGCAGCTGAAGCGCACTGTGACCTGCTGCAGATCAGCGTTTGGACAGGTTTGTTTGGACAAAAGGACACATTCACCAAAAAACACAAAGCTCCGACTGGCCCTGATCCGCCTCGGGGGGAAATGCAGCCCGTCATGTGATCGTTTATGCTTTTTATGGGTTGGAGGCTTGCCTTGCCGAGCTTACTAGAGGATGTGTGTACTTTTATTTTTACTTCGGCACTTCAAAACTCAAGTTCGGCTTTACAAAATGCACTGCAGACGGTAAACACCGAGAGTGATCGTATTATGTATGGCTCATCAAGCTCATCATAAAACATTTGTCTCTTTGGAAGCTAAAGTATGCTGGACCAAAGGAAATTTACATTTTAAAGGTAGCTTTTCATTACAGCTGCTTAAAATACATCTGTTTCTGCGCTGACCTGTACTTAACAGTGCTGTACCCTAAAATAGCTTTCCTGCACCCAAACAGGGAAGGCAGGGGCGCTTTCTATTCCTGGCATATTTAGGTTTTGGTCATTGTGACAGTCTTGCTGTCACTGATGGCTGCAGGCGATGCACACGCATGTACAGACCGAGCCAGGTAGTGAAAACAGCAGGGAGTTTGAGCCGAGCCTGACTGATACACAATTTATTCCACGCAGGAACACGGTGATGCTACACTGGTGGCTGTGCTTGGAGGGAAAATTACCAGCC
>OMLB01039215.1:3925-15189 GCA_900302555.1 Myripristis jacobus | reverse complement strand
AGTGTTATAGTCTCTCTCTCTCTCTCTCTCTCTCTCACACACACACACACACACACACACACACTCAAAATGTCTCCCACCCACTGACAAACAAATACTCCCACACATGATTTGGTTACTCTATCAGATGGCGTCCTGCAGCATGCAGAGAAGGAAGTGGCTGGCGACAGAAAAAGTTGAGCTTATCGACAAAGAAATGAAGAGACAAAGTTACTGCAGGGACAACAGGATGTGCAGGTGCACCACAGAGGAGAGATAGAGAGACAGAGAGAGAGGAAGAGAGAGAGAGGAAGAGTGAGACAGAGAGGCAGGAAGAGAGAGAGAAAGTGAGTGAGAGAGAGAGAGAGAGAGAGAGTGAGAGAGAAAATCTCAGGTATAGAAACCAACAGCCTAATTTACAGTTTATAGTTCATACATTTATCTGGCATTGTTTCCCACAGTGATTGTAATAGCAGATTACAATAAAGTACAGAAAAAAAACACAACAGCTGAGTAAAAAATAAGAAGTGCATGTGCTCGAGTGGCAGTGATATCGCTTCCTGTGACCTCAGTGTTTAGAGTAGAGCACCAGCAGAGACTTACTATCTTACATGCACACATTCATCCACGAGCAGCCATGTGAACATTTGCACTTCCTCTTGATTTTGATGACCTCACCGCCCATCCTGTGGCCCCACCCCAAAATTTTGGAAAGCACATTCATGCTCCCCTGAGGATGAACCCTGTCATGACCTTTCCTCTAGCGCCACTCTCTGACCAAAATGTACTAACCCCATTCTCCCACTGCTTGCACATCCATACCACCAGTGGGCTCATGCTTGTTTTCTTACATGTACATACTGTATATCAGTTACACAGATATGTTCAACATATCCAGACGTCCAGCGGGAGGGTCTATATTAATGGATGAATGAATAAATGAATGAATGAGTGAATGAATGAATGAAGTTTTATTATTGTTTTATAAGACACAAGTTAAGCAAACCAGGAACAGACTACAGCACATACACTGTCAAATAATGGAAAAAAGAAAATAAAGAAACAACTAAAGCATCTTTCACCTTTGCATCTACAGACAATTACCGAGTAGGGCAGAACTCCTGTATCACAATCAAAAGCTTACTATCATATATTATAAATTATAATAAGTACCAAATTAACCAGTTTTTGCTTATTTAAATTCTGAATACCAGAATATTTCAGGGTTTTGTCGAACAATTTCATGGGACAATAATTCTCCTGAGGCATCGTAATTTGTAAATTACAAAAGAAAATGAGTCATTTTCCCCCCGCAATCACACAGCTCACACAGTTGTTTTTGCTCCGTAATACACAGTATACATAAATCTGTAAATATATATGTTTGACTCATATATGACTATTTATGTAACATATGACAGTGTTTCTCTGGTATAGGGGCATATACAGGATCTTTCTACATGAGAATTATGTATGGAATGTGAGTCCTTGAAAACGATGAAAAGTGAAGGATGGCAGTGGAAGGATAGTTTTATTACAGATCATATAGTGCACCAGCACTCACACAACACACCAGTGGCTCACCTGCAAAACACATCACACGTTCCTCGTGACAGGAAGAATCCTTAACGGTGTTAAGAGATGATCAGAGGTTCAGAGTTTCTCTTCTTCTGTCTAAGACGCGGGCTGAGGTATGGACGGAGCTCGCCTTTGAACAAACACCCGGTGAAAGAGAAGATGTGAGAGCCAGCCTTCACGTCATAGAAGGACACAAGGCCTTTCTCGTAATCCACAAACACTCCCACCTTCTTGGGTTTCTTTTTCAGGGAAAGGTTAATCGGAGGATTGGTCATGGCCGCATACTGATTGTCATCATAATGTACAGCCACCCAGTAACCGTCATCTGGATTCAGCGACACTTCCCCCTTGCGGTTTGCATTGCCTCTTGCAACACCCAGCTCCCACCCTGTCTTTTTACCCACTTCCACCTCCCAGTACGATTTCCCAGAGGCCAACCTGTTGAGGCCCAGGACGCTGCCAAAGAGGTTGAATCTCTCCGGACCATCGGGAACTTTCTGGATCTTGTCTCCATCTTTCACTTCCTTCCCATCGTCAGACACAATAAAACGTGTGTGGGCGGTGATTGGGTCCAGCTTTACATCCACTGCAAACCATACATGGAAAAAATCAGATTTACTCTAGAGGCCACAGGTTATCACCGTCACAGTGCATTCAGAGTAAGAGTGTACAACTCACCTGCAAACTTGGTAACCCTCTTCAGTTCTGTGACAAGAATTACAAAAGAAGCAGGTACTTTAGGATTTGCAAATACATTTAATACAATTTAGGGATGTATTTATGTTTACCGTTATATCTTACCAACAGAGGTCAGCTTCTCCAGCTCCTGCTGAATTTTTTCCATCATGGTTGTTGTGTTTTCTCTCATGGTACCAAAGGAAAATGATGTATCAAGAGTTTCCTGTGTCCAGTCTCTGCCATCATTCATATTTGAAATGCAAGGGTAATTCTAAGAGAGAGAGAGAGAGAGGGAGGTTGCAGTGTGTTTGAACATGTGCGTGTGTATGCGTTCGTGTGTTTGTGTGCATGTTGGGATGGAAATAAGCCCACACCACCATACCACTGCTTTTAAGTGTTAGTTTGACTGCTGTACACAAGTTGACACAGCACAACTTTTTAGCCTGCTCCAGGTTCTTTGTCAGAAGGTGGCGGTTTTCTTCTCACCTGCAGAAAAATGACATGATCCTCCACAGCTGATATGGCATCCAGCTTGGAGGCAGCCTTTTGGAGCTTGCTGAGCTCCGCTGTCAGCTGCTCTGTGATTTTGTTTGCCTTCGTCTCCACGACATCTCTCCTTTCCTGCAGCGGCCGGAGAACTTTCTTCTGAAATTCCTCGACAATCACTACCAAAGCTGTGAACACATTATCGACCTCCCACCACTCATTGTCCAGTCTTTCCTACAAATGGGAGAAAACCCAGCATTAGCTACTTGCTGAATTGGACGTTGCTTGCATCGGCTCAATTGGCTTGAAGAAGGTAGTATTCCCAAGCCTTCATGGTAAACTCATCTTCCAACAATGGCAGCTACTGTATCTCTGATCTAACAGAAAAAATTGGGTCCGTAATATTACAATTTTAAACAGTAAAATCAAAAGTTTGGATTAAAAAGCTCACACCTGCTGTTCTATAATCCATTCTCTGGTATCCAGTCATAAACACATGTATTTTTGCTCAAATATTGCTGCAAAAACCACTTTGGCAAGATCCTCTCATGCATGGGAAAAATTACTTAGACAGACACACACAATTGATGACAGCCCATGAGAGGATTTTAAGGAAGTGGTCTTTGCCACAATATTTGAGCGAAAATACATGTATTTGGGAAATATCGAGTTTTACGACTGGATACCAGAGACCTGGCTTATCCAGCACATTTGATATCATTTTGCTATTGTAAAATTGTTAAATTAAGGCCCCAATTTTTTTTCCACTGGATCAAAGACGGCAGGCATCTTCGGACTATGAGTTTACAATAACAACACATTGTCATTCTCTGGTTGTCAAGTACCTTGGCTTTCGCGATTGATACCAACAGCAAAGGCCTTTGGCATCAGGCAATAAAACAGAAACTGGACTCAGTCTTGGTCATCCATGAAGGGTGTTGCTGGAACCAGGATTCCAACTTGGCTCTTGTGTGTGAAGGTCTTGTGCCCACCATCCACCCCAACTATCTCCTTTCACTGACTTTCTCACTCTTCATACTACGTTCCCTGCATTTCATACTGATGCTAAAGGGTTCCTTTGGCTTCTAACTGGTCCATTTTGCTTTGCTATAAGATGCCAAAGGCGTGCCCACAGTGGGTTCTTGATACAAAAAATATACATTAAGGGTGAAATCTTGCAGGTTAGGGTTAGGGTTAGTAATCCTGTTGCAATTGTCCACATAATAAAAGGTGAAGATTGCTTGTGTAGAGGCAGAGTCTCATGTAGCCCCGCCCCACAGTCATTTCCAGTGGCCGAAGAACTTGATGGTGTTCTTGTGTGTAACATAGAGGGTTGGGGTTAGGCTAACCTTGTTTTCTTTAGCCAAGACTCCAAGTGTCCCATTCTCTAGAGCGCTGTCTAGACCTTAACATCACTGGACCAATCGTGACAAATAAACCTTGGAGGGCTAACACATCGGCATTAAAAAACAGTGATTGACCTGAGCACGTTGCTCCAGCTAAAGACAAGATTTCTATGCCACCTGTCTGATTTTTCTGAAACTTGGAGGGAAGATGCATCTTGCACTTATGTTGCACATCATTTGTGGCAGGTAACATGTCTGACATATCCTGCCATGTTGGTGTCAAAGACTTATTTCTGGTCTTGAGCTTGACTTGGACTTGGCCGCTTTGGTCTCGGTCTTCCAGTCATGTCAGGATTTGTAAGATCTCGTATTATCAGGACGTTTGAATGTCTCTTACCATGAAAAACTCCAGAGATTTGCGTATCTCCTCCACCTTCGTCTCTCTTTCGCATATTTTCTGCTCCAACTCTGTCTTGATGTTGTTGAGCTGAGCCTGCAGCAGACATAAATGCTAGTCAATACTTTAAGACTTTATATTTCCCATGATAGGTGCTGTAATCTAAAACCATTCCACACTAATAAAACCACATGAAGTCGTATCAATATGTTTCTGGTATATAGCTTTGTATCAGAGTGCTGTCTATTTGCATTTTTTTTTTTGGGGTGCGTTTTTAACTTTATTCACTTACATGATGCATTATATCTAATATACAGTAAAGCAGCAAAATACCCATTACTTTTAAGACTTTTGCAGCAGCAAGAAAATAATAATTATTCTCACACGCCCCTCCATCATTGCCTGACCTTCTTCATAGTCCACTCTGCTTCCACAGTGACAATGTCCTGGTCTTCTTCCACACAGAGCACGCAGATGCATCGTTGCAGTTTCCTGCAGTACAGCTCTAAGGGGCGCCCATGAGTAGGACAGGCCCTGTCATGCAAGTTCCCCACAGGATCCACCAACTTGTGGCCCCTCTGCACTGTGGATGCAAAATGGGGCTCCAGGTGGATGAAACAATATGAAGCAGGGCACACAAGGCAGGACTTCTCGGCTTTGAGCTTTTTCCTGTGGCAAGCGTCACAGGCCACCTCGCCGGGCGCCCCGGTGTAGAAGCTCTCCTTGGTTGTTTCCACCTGCTGGATGAGGTCCCTCAGGACAATATTCACTTTCGGAGCTTTACTAAGATGCTGCTGGCACAAAGGGCACATCGCAACATTGAGGTCCAGGTTGCGTTGCAGGCAGGACTGGCAGAATGAGTGGCCACAAGGTGTAGTGACAGGCTCGGTGAACACATCCAGGCAGATGGAGCAGAGTAGATGCTGCCCCATTGCGACTGGAAAGTCAGATGATGCAGAAGAAGACGCCATTTCTGCTTGAACAGAGTAATGTGAGGTGAAACTGAAGCAATTCAAGAAGGTTGTTGTGTTGCATCCTAAAAAGCTAGAGTGATAAACACCGATCTTTTGAACTGTGAATGTTTCTACTTGAGTAACTACTAAATGCTTTGCAATTACCAAATGTGTAACTGGCACTAACTTCCTCGTGCAGTAAGCTTGCTCTCTACTGTAAACAATGTCGTAAAGCCCATTATTTCCTGCATTTAGGAAACACACCTGCAATGAAGATTATGCAAAGCAACAAGTAAGATTTAACTGGATCAACACAAATGAACACAACACATCTGTGAGGTTTGATAGAGTTGTTCATCACCACCACTGAGTCAGAGGTTTTATCACAGTTCTTGACAAAATACAATGACAAACAACTTATTATAAATACTGTACTTTAATTTACATTACTTAATAATAATAATAATACTTTTGACCCTCGATTAAAAATTGCACACATTCATTAGCTTGTCATTCTTTTGTCATAACCATTTGAAACCAATCTCAAATAATGGCATTAATACCTATTTACATATGAATTACCAAAAAAATGGGATGTTTTTTCCAGTACCTTGCAGTTGTTGAGGTTTTCTCTCTTGTCTTCTCCCGATATGTTTCTTTCCGAATTCCTTCTTTTTTTCTCTCTTTTGGAAATTAGTTTCTCCTTAAAAGTCTGCCAGGTTCTTTTCAGCTCCTCTTGGCTGCGGTAAGTTTTGTTTCTCTGGAAAGCGCCGTCCGTCAAATCCTTTTTTTTCTAAATTGTGCAAGATGGCAGCGGACGCAGCGGCTCAGTGGTGTGGGTGTATGTGTATGTGTGTGTGTGTGCCTGGGTTTCTGTGGGTGTGCCGCACTCTGAACAAGTTCACACAGAATACCTGCTGGACCTGCCACATAACCTCACCCTGAAAATTATTTACTCTTTTGTTTACAGCCCTACCTCTGACGTTTACGTGACTGGCAAGCCGCAAATTAATTACTTAATTACGCAGTGTTAATTTTTTGACGTAAAAGCGTAACAACAAGGAAGCTTTTAATCTGACTTTATTTATTTGCCTTATTATTATTTTTAATTGATTTTTGGTTCAAAATGTAGGCTATTTTTTTTGTGCACATGTCAGGTGTGTCATTTCAAAATTTATTCAAATTATTATTTGTTCATTTGTTCTGAATATATATGTACACACAAGTATATATATATATAGCTATGTGTCAATCTATATATCATATAATAATTATAATTACTATTATTATTATTGTAGCAGTGGTGGCAGTAGTAGTGGTATATTCTGTAGGATTATTTATCTAATGTCTTTATAATTAGTGTAATAAGATATCATATGTAATAATTCTTTTGATAACATTAGGTAAATAATCCTAGCAAAGATATATAAATAAAGTTTGCTGTTGGACTTAAGTGATTAGTTCTTAAGAAATGCTACTTCACATTTTTACACACTGCATACACAGAACATTGTTGTGAAATACAGAAAAATACTACAGTAATAGATTTGTAGTCATTCATTTGTAGTCACAAGCATCAGTCTCTAGTTTACTTCAGTTTTTTTAACAAAAAGTATTCATTTTATTACATGCACTTTATTTGGCCTCATGCTCTGTTTTATTCACTTCAGGCAAATATAATTTTTAGGGGCAAGCCAAAGCGAGAGCGGGTAGAAATCAATGTAAACCAAGTCTGAGTTCACGTTCAAGTTTATTTAGATCCTAAAATCGCTGTTTACAGTCTCAAAGGGCATTACAAGCCCACAAGTTTACAACAAACAGACAAACAGAGCAGCATGCGACTCTTCCAGGCTTCATCCTCACAGCGGGCAAGAAAAAACTTCTCCCCAAAATCCACAGATGACGGGGGAAAAGGGGAGAAGTCTTGCCAGCGACCACAGAGACTCAACAAAAATGCATCAACCACAGATTCCATGATGCATCATTTCATAATACCTTCTCCTGCTGAAAATCTGTCAAGGAAAAACAATTCGTCTATCGTCTGCACTCTGAACTTTATTAACTCAAAGGTTAGTTTCTGTTTTGTTCCTTCCTTCTGGTGGCAAGAGAACAGAACATTTCCTTTGTCATATTTATAAAAATGTGGCTTTTTTGTTCTTCCTGTTTTGTCTTGTCTTGTCAGTGATGCACCAGCAAAACACACACACACACACACATTCGTCATGCCATGAAGCATTGCTAACGGTAACTCACAGCGGAAATGATGAGTGGATCAGCGTTTTTGTCATTTTGTTTGAGATGTGGACTGAAATATGGGTAGAGCTCATCGGTGAACACACACTCAGTGAATGAATATATGTGAGTGGAAGCCGTCACGTCATAGAAGGACACAAGGCCTTCATCGTAATCCACAAACACTCCCACCCTCTGGGGCTGGTCTTTAAGAGACAGACGGATTGGTGGAGCGGTCATGGCTGCATACTGACTCTCATCATAATGCACAGCCACCCAGTAACCGTTATTTGGATTCAGCGGCACTTTCCCCTTGCGGTTTGCATCGCCTCTTGCAACACCCAGATCCCACCCTGTCTTTTCACCCACTTCCACCTCCCAGTACGATTTCCCAGAGGCCAACTTGCTGAGGCCCAGGACGCTGCCGAAGAGGTCGAATCTCTCCGGAGCGTCGGGCACGTCCTGGATCTCGCCTCCGTCTTTCACTTCCTTCCCATCGTCAGACAGAATAAGATGAGTGTGTGCAGTATCTGGGTCCAGCTTTACATCCACTGCAAAGCATACACGGAAATCGATTTTATGGTACAACAGAAAAAAACATAAAAGTCTGTCTTTTATAAATTAAAGAAGTGCACACAACCCACCTGCAAACTGTATAACTCTCTCTAGCTCTGCAAAGTGAAACAAAAGAATTGTATTATTTGGGTCAAACCCTGACAGATGAATATAGCACCATTTGCCTTTACATTTCATGTCTTACCAACAGTGGACAGCTTCTCCAGCTTCTGCTGAATTTGTTCCAGCATTGTTGTTGTGATTTTCCTCATGGTGCCAAAGGAAAGGGACGTATCAAGATCCACTGCTGTCCAGTCTTTGCCATAATCTGGGCCTGGAAGAGATGGATAAGTCTGCAGAGGAAATTTGGGGTTATTTGTTTGCTGTTTTTTTTTTTTTTCTTGACTCCAGACACTAAGACTATTAGAGTTGGATTAATGTCGTCTTCGTCTAAGCATGCAAGATATTCCTTTGTCCAACAACATTGCAGAGGTTATTCTGGTCCCTGAAGGATAACTTGGAGCTAACCCTGACACAAGTGGAAATCAATGAAATCGTCTATATATTAAGGAATTGCTTTCCTGTCAAACTAGATTCCCTGTGCTAATTGGACTGGCAGGTTAAAACTGTAGCAGCTGTATTGTTTTTGTTTTTCAGACATGGGATGAGTGCTGGGCCTAGACCGTTCTGGGAGACCTAAATGTGTTGCCTAGCAAGCAGCCGCACTAATGACATCTGCAGGGAATTTGTTTTCTTCTCCAGGCTCCTTTCTAATGATCAATCTTTGTGCTTCTCTCACAATTTATTTGAAACTGGAGACTAAATAAAACATGCTCATTGGTTATGTAGTCATAGGACAGAGGTTTTCTGTAAGTCAGGAATGCAGGATATACAACGCTCCATAGTCACAGTGTTTAGATGCTGAGATCTGAAAACTTGATGATGGTTCTTTGTTTTGATCAAATTATCCTCTTACCTGCAGAAAACAGATGTGATCCTCCAGAGCAGATATGTCGTCCAGCTCAGAGATGGTCTGTCTGAACGCTGTGATTTCTGCCTGCAGCTCCTCTGTTAGGTCTTTTGCCTCCTTCTCCACGACATCCCTCCTGTCCTTCAGTGGCTGGAGAGCTCTCGCCTGAAATTCCTCCACGATGGCTATTAAAGCCGTGAACACACCGTCAACATCCCACCACTCAGTCTCCAGCTGTTCCTAAAAATTGGAGAAAATCCTGCATTGTTTCTTTTGTTTGACAGTTAAGGTTTTATTCATTGCTAAAACATGACATAGGTCTGATTTGCCATCCGCCATGAAACCTCAAAAACATCTTGCTTTTGTTGTTGCAATGTTCCACACAACCACTGTGCGCTGCGAGCAAAATCAGTTCCAGATTGTGGCTTTAAACATGGAATCTGATCTATTTATTCAAGTCTCAGGACCATGCTTCTGCTGAAATCTCTACATTAATAAGCATCAAGACAGCTACAGTATGTGGACCTCCTCTGTTTCTTTTTATATTTATCTTGGCCCAGCAGCCACCCAGAGGGTTTGTGGATATGTGCGTCCACTCAGTTTTTTCAGACATCGTGTGTTTGCCTGAAGTATTTATTCATTTAAATGATTACTGAAATGGATTCAGCCTGCTCTGGTCTCAGTCTTATTTTGGACATAGTTAACTATGGTCTTGGTCCTTCACTCCTATCAAGATTTGTAGAAACTCGTGATCTCAGGATTTTAGCATGTCTCTCAAACAGCTTACCACGCAAGCCTTCAGAGATGCACTGATCTCATCCACTTTGTCTTCTCTCTTCTTTATTTTCTGCTGCAGCTCTGTCTTGATGTTGTCAAGTTCATCCTGTAGCAGACCGACATTTAAGTCAACACTTCACACCGTCTACTTTCCATGGCATGTATTATAATGTAAGATGATCACATTTCATTGTTCTTTCCAAACCGCGAACAGGATTTCCGTCAGGTTGCTGTCTAATATGACATTTTTTGGGGTGTCTGCGACTTCATGAATTTACCTAACCTATCTAAAGAATAAATGAACACCAATCCCAAATCTGCATGAAGCCTGACTTCTAATAGTGAAAAGTAGGGTACCTTGTCTTTGGTGGCAGGTGATGTCTTCGCCCATAGAGTCCAACTTTCACCATTAGAGTTCAGGCTTCACATAGACTTAGGCTAGCAGTTTAGTTACGCTTTGAACTAACAGGCATACTCTTCATTCTCTTTAGTCTCGGGTCTTTAACAGCAACAAATAAATAATTGATCTCCTATCATGCTCCTATATGTTACTTCACCTTCTTCATAGTCCACTCTGCCTCCACAGTGACAACCTCCTGGCCCTTTTCCACACAGAGAGCACAGATGCATCGCTGCTGTTTCCTACAGTACAGCTCTAGGGGGCGCCCATGAGTAAGACAGGCCCTGTCATCCAAGTTCTTCACAGGCTCCACCAGCTTGTGGCCCTCCAGCCTTTTGGTTGTGGAGTGAAGCTCCAGGTGGGTAGAACAATACGAGGCAAGGCACACAAGACAGGACTTCTCAGCTTTGAGCTTTTTTCCCGTGCAGACGTCGCAGGCCACCTCGCCGGGCGCCCCGGTGTACTCATTGTCCTGCTTCTTCTGGGTCTTTCCCAGCTGCTGGACGATGTTCCTCAGGACAATGTTAACCTCCGGAGCTTTCCTAAGATGCTGTTTACACAGAGGGCACATCAGGTCATTGAGGACCAGGTTGCGGTGCAGGCAGGACTTGCAGAATGAGTGGCCACAAGTTGTAGTGACAGGCTCGTCGAACACATCCAGGCAGATGGAGCAGGTTAGATGCTGATCCACTGAGACAGCAACGTCAGATGATGCAGAAGACGAGGCCATATCTGCTTGAACAGAGCACAAGTTATTCAGTTATCTGTCTCTAATGTAATTTGAAGCCTGATATTATCTTCACAAGAGGGTGGCCTGAAGTGGATCATGCATTGGTCTTGTGTGTGTGTGTGTGTGTGTGTGTGTGTGTGTGTGTGTGTGTACTTAAACTTGCTATGTAATAAGATCCAGAAG
>OMLB01039198.1:2896-37369 GCA_900302555.1 Myripristis jacobus | reverse complement strand
TTTGAGCAAATCACGCAGGTCTAGCAAGTCATCACTTTGTGATTTAGGCTGATAAGATTTGTGAGTTTCGATATAAAAATATTCCTGGGTGCAGCTTAATTTAATTGTGTGTGTGTGTGTGTGTGTGTGTGAGTGTGTGTGTGTGTGTGTTCCAGGGCATAAATTAATGTTAAGGCACCTTTGCTGATGGTGCTAATTGCACAAAAGCTAAAACAATGACAATATACCACAAGAATCTGTTTGATATGTTTTAATGCTTTTAAAATATGACACTGCTGTCATTTAATAGTCTCAGTCTGGCTCCTGGCTGTTTTTTTACATGGCTCATTTTCCTGAAACTGCATCATTCACTGTTGTACAATGGATTTGTCAGACACATGAGCACCATCTGCACATACTATATTAAAGGATCATGGGGGTGTTGTGTGTGTGTGTGTGTGTGTGTCTGTGTGTGTGTGTGTGTGTGTGTGTTTGTGTATGTGTGCATGCGTGCCAAGATTAGGTGTCGACGCCAGCAGCAACGTGGTGGCAGGATCAGACTCTGCAGAAATGAACAATGTTGCAGCTGTAGAATATAATCATATTGTTTGCATTGGCAAAATAATTAAAGCAACATTTCCTGTGCCAGAGGCGTCTGCAAAGTCACAAAATCTCTGCTTTCTATCTATTTTTCTTTGTTTCTCAATTTTTCTGTCTCTCTTTCTTTTTACCCAACATTACTTCCTCAACCACAGTACATACCATACACCCACCACTAAAACCAAGATCTTCCAAGGTCATTGTCTATGGCTACACATGTCATTTCAACATTTTTAAGTCTCATTCTAATGACTTTGTGAAATCCCAGAAATTATTGTGTGCATTTGGCCTGAAAATGCTTTTATACACCTGTAACTGGATTTATTTACATCTGCATCTGAATTTCTCAGCTTCTCCGTCTGTTCACATTATGTGATTACTGCATTCAGACTATGACCTCTGTCCACTATCCATATCTTCTGAACATTGGATAGCAAGGAGAAATGCAATTATTATGCATCCAGATCTTAGATACTGTGCATGTTGGCGTGATGAGATGGTAAAAACTGCATGAAAGCATTAACAGCAGCTGCTGTTGGATTTATTGCCCTGTGAGTCTGAAGATGGCACCTGTATTGTAACAAACCTACAATCATAAACATTTAATGCATCAATGTCCATCTGTGTCCTTATCTTCTTCTTCCTCACTCTGCGTGCTGGTCGTGCTGTTCATCTCTCTGTCAAACTTCACATCGTATTGGATACAAGAATTTGTCTTCAAGCTTGATTCCCACCTAGATGTCCCATTTCCAGTCTGTTACAGGGTTTCCCATCTGCAGGCTACAACAAATTCTCAGAGGCTGCGATACATCAAAAAGTCACAATGTCCAGTCAATGGCTTAAGGCATCAAAGTCTGATACTTGTTAAGCCTGTTCAAAGTTTAGTTCACCGGCTTCTACCGTTTACTCTTATGAACAATGATTGAAAACTTTGTCATCGTCTTTCCAACTGCACGTGTGTTGTCTCATCTGTTTTTCTTGAGGGAAAAACAGCAGCTCCTCCTTCAATTATTCATTAGATTCATTTCACATACACAGTAAAGCAAGCAGAACTGTGTTGTAAGAGTTAGTATCTGTTCCATTTGGTCACAGTGTAGAGGACAGTTTAAGTTGGACAGTAAGGACAGTTTAAGCTGCATGGGCTTCTATCCACTTCACTGTTGAGAGACCCCAGACCTCATAATCCATGAAAGATCATCCACCAGCGTGTCCTTTTCTTAGCACTTTTATGGCTGTTAAGTGTCCTTGAGCTTGAAGAGGATTTCCTGCATTAATTTTATGGCATTTCTAGATTGTTAGAAAGAAAGGAGATTGTGGAACAGATTGGAAACCATCGCAGTGCAAGAAGGCTACATGATATGACCGTTTTCCGGTGGAACCACCAAGATGTCTCCAAAGAAGGGATCACAAAATAAGATTGGTGGAGGAAGGACTTGCCCAGGGCTTGTGATGGAAGAGGTTTTCTGAGGTGGTATTCAGCCATACTACCCAGCCTGGACAAGAGGGATGTTCTCAAGTTAAAGGACCATCCAAGGTTATGA
Source organism: Myripristis jacobus (assembly GCA_900302555.1). Lineage (NCBI taxonomy): Eukaryota > Metazoa > Chordata > Actinopteri > Holocentriformes > Holocentridae > Myripristis > Myripristis jacobus. Next base: position 35,249 of record OMLB01039198.1, on the reverse strand, counting down.
ATTGTGGAGGTATTCCAAAGTCAGTGGGTCCTACCATCTCCAATCTTTCAAATGTTCTAAGATCACATTGAGATATAAATCATAATGGATCTGAGGAGTTCCTCCATTGAAACTGATGAAGCAACAAGGCTGTAACGTCCAGACTGAAATATGATGATGTTCAATCAGCGGGGGTTCTGTTAGCAGTCATAGGGCTGTACCATATTATATTAATTGGGTTTTCCCATTGGGATTGCCAATCAGAGTGTCCTTAAGTCATTGGGTTGTGCCATGTTGGATCAGAGAGGTGTTGTTAGAAGTCATATGGTCGGACCATCATGGCGGTGGAGCGGAGCGAGTAACTAGGGCCTCTGAAGTGGTGCCACTTAATGCCGTTGAGCTTCCTGATGTTGTGGCCGACAGCGTAGTACATACCGTTCAGGTTGGAAAGACCACAGGCATCAAACCACCAACCTGATGAACAGAGAGAGAAGAGGACAGAGAGCAAACGAGTCAAAGAGGAAGAGGAAGATGAAGCAAAGGGATGGGTAAAGTAGGGATTGGGAGAGCAGTGGAAAGACGAAAGTATGAAAAGAAAAAGGGAGTGAGAGAGAGAGGAAGATGTAGAGAGCAAAACTGAGCTGATCCAAGTGTGACATGTTGCTGTAGTTACTGAATGTTTTTCCTTCATATAAAGGAAATGGGAACACTAATTACAGTGAAAAAGACACCTCTGCTAGTCAAACATCACACTGCTCCTTTTATCTTCTTTCATATTCCCTCTCTTCTGTAATCTACACCTCTCCTCTCATCATCTCCATCCTTTCCTCTGTGTCCTCAGTCTGTCTCCTGTACTCCTGTGCAATTTCTTTGCTTCTCCTTTCCTTTTTCACACTTTCCTTGTCTCCTTTATTCTTCAGTTTTTTCTCATTTTACCCTCTATTTTCCTCTTCTTTACTCTTTACTCACTTCCCCTCATCTTTCCTTATTGTTTATTCCATATGCTCTCCTCTCCATTCAACTCCTGTTTATTTCTCTTCTCTCCTTTTCCAATGCCTTATGCTATCTCTCCGCCTCAGTCGATCACCTACTCCCTCACCCAAACTACTGCCCCTCCTAGTGATATGCCACTGCTCCTGCAGTGACTGAAGTGCAGTGCCAAAGATGCATGGAGGAAAAATCTTTGAAACAAAAGTTCCCCCTTGACTGAATAAGTCAAGCAGTATTCCACAGTAGCATTATGCTCACAGGTAACCAGGCTTTTTCACTACAAGTGATTTTCCTATCCTTTACTAACCTTGGTTTATTTTTCTTGTTATATTGTGGTCATGTGCAGTTGACTAAACTTAGCAACTGGTAACAACAGCGGGGCAAGCAAGGCATGTATTGGTTGCCATAGTGATGGCAGCTGCTACTGATGGATAGATGGATGGATGGATGGTGGAAGGTGTCCAAGAGTTTCCATTTCTTTTATATCCTACCTCTCAGTAAGGAGTGACACTTGGCACTGGCCAGGGGAACCAACTGGGAAAGGGCCTCCGTCTTCACTTCTCCTTCCCTTTATTACAGCCTCCTCTTCCCTTCTTTCCTCATGTCGAATTTGTCCTTCACTCCTATGTCTTGTCCTGTTCTTTCTCTCCCTCAGAATAATTTCTTCACCCTCAGCAGATCGTCATTGTTTTACATGGTGCTAGCCCACTGAGAGGGCGGGAGTCCCTTCCAAATATAATTAGGGATCCACAATGGAGCTCAGACGACATAGATGATACAGCAAATCACCTCTCATTACCAACATTTGTGTTGGACTTCACTCAGAACACAAACTACTCCATCTCACTTCCTCTGTTTCTACCTTTACTTCTCTTTCTAGCTCCGTCTGTATCCCTGTTTCTCTCTCTAAACCTGTTTTGCTTTCTTTCCTTCGTTCCTTCTTTCTTTTTCTTTCTTTCCCATACTCATTCCCTCTCATTCTATCTTTATCTTAGTTAGTCTTTCTTTCTTTTTCTCACTCTTTCTCTTTTTGGTTCTCTTTTTCTTTGATTTTAAATGACTGCACTAACAGTAACTGTTGGAGTCTTTTCCTCAGAGAGGTTGGGGTTTTGCTGGAGCAATTAACTTAAACGGCGATCAAAACTAATTGAGAGGAGGCTGAGGAGAGCTAAAGAGCTGTTTATCTTGGCGATAACACAGGGTGAAACTACATACAGAGGAGTGTACTGATGGGTGACAGGGAGAGATGTTTTAAAGGCTTCAGTATTTGCGAAATCCCCACTTATTTTGATTGTCAGCTATGTAACACTGTAAGTATTTTTGGAATCATGACTGCATGAAGTATTTGGTGGTTGGTACCCTTTATGACAGATGTAATACAGGACATTATATTTGATTATATATAAGTTATTATTGAACACATATTTAAAAAAAATCTAATTTAATTAAAACTTTTGTTATATTTCTAATTCCACCCTGTAAGACCACTTTCCTCAATCTCTGTGATGCCTATTTTTAAAGTTTTGTTACTTAGATATTTATTAAAAATTGACATTTTTCTTGTTCCTTTTTCAGAAGAAGAGAAAAGACCAGAGCAGTTCAACGATAAAGACTAGACCAGGCCAGAGCAGAGACCCGTGGTTACCTCCAGTCAGCATCAGAGCACATTTACAGTGGTCACAGTTGTCGTTGTCCTGGTCCCGGGTGCTGAAACCGGTCCCGTGGGTGACCAGGCTGCTTTGCTTTCCTGCTGTGCCACTGTAACCCCTCAGATACAACCTGGGGATGAGTGAGGGGGAGCAGGAGAAAAAAGAGGTATTGCTTAGTGCTAAACTATTTCTACTTATTTAGATGACTCAAATTGCTGTCTACATTTGCATTTTGAAGTGATAGTTCAGGTTCTTCCCTATATTGTGGTATTTACTACTCCATACAAATGTATATGAACACACCTGAATGTACCTGGCCCAGCAAACAACATGATTTTAAGCAGTGAACCAAAGCTGAAGACAATGTTTTGAAGGATACACAACACACATTTGTATGGGATTCATTATCAAAGCACTTTTCCAGGCCTCTTGCCTGCTAATTAGTTGAACTACTTTGTTTCTTTCATTACGCAACAGCTCCCCTTAGTGCTGTAAGTTTGTTTACACATCTGGCAGGTGTGTAATGCATAATGCAAAATATTACTGAGACAAAGTAGTTGCAACAGTTAGAGAAAGAGGAAAGAAGACAGAGGGCTGGAAAAGAGCTTTGATAATGATTCCCAAACAATTGTGTGTTGTTGTGCATCCTTTGAAACACTTTCAGCTGTGGATTTGCTCAGAACCGTGTTGTTTGGTGGTCTATATCAACTTCAGTCATTTTGGAGAAGAACAGACCCGGTGAAGCGTTCAGGGTTCAAACTTGGAGGATCTATTACACTGTATGGAGTTGCAAATACCACTATATGGGTTATAACCTGAGCTATCACTTTAGACTGTGTGAATGTATTTGTATCAGTTCTTATGTTTTAAATGTGAATGTAAGATAGATAGATAGATGAATAGATAGGCAGACAGTTAGATATGGAGTTCATGTGTGTTATATTAAACTTGCCTGTACTGCTGTCTCTCACTGGCCAGTGTAAAGCGGTCATATTGTGAGTAGGCGGAGCTTCCCTCCCAGTCTCTCAGTTCCACTCTGAGCGAGTACTGACCCTGACTGGTCAGCTGGTACACCTGTTCATTACCCAGCCAGTGCTCCCCTGACACATCCCCGAAACCCTGGAGGAGGCAGGGGCAGCGTTAGTGATGCTACAGAGAGATGCAAACATTCATATTTATTTTGCCTTTGCTCATTCAGGCAACATTGATACAGGTTCTTTTCCAGTGTCATGACATCCTCCTTTGCCTTTGTACAGTTAAACATATTCATCACACCTGGAGACTGCTCAGCTCCACTGGGAGTTAAAGGACTACACCATGTTTTCGGGCAGTCGGTCCATTTTGCTGTTAAGTGATGAAAATATATTGTGCATGTGTCACCAGCTGATTGTTTGTCTGGGTGCTCCCTTCTCGCTATCTTGAGAGACAGTTGGCGACAACAATTATATTAAAAGTAAGACCAGAAAGCACTCAGCAGAGCGCATGCCTCCAACAACACCATGCAGCTGTCAAGATATGACAGTTGTACAGCTTAGAGCTTCACCAAAAGTTAATCTCACCCATTAGTGTGAAAAATTAATAAAATTTTCCTTGCATCATGACTAAGCTTTCCAGAGTTTCATGGAGAGAATCTATAGGAAAGTTATGTGCCTTTTTATGACAAGTCACAGCCCACTTCAGCAAAAACAAGTGAAAAATTAATCAGGTCCTTCTTGCTCCATAAGCAACCTTGCCTCAAAGTTTCATGCAAATCAGTCATAACTTTTAGAGATATCCTGCTAACAAACAGACAGACAGACAGATAAACTGGGGAATGGAATGGTGCAAAAACGTAGCCCCTGTCCATCTTGTGGCAGCTTTAAACAAGGCCTACTTCTCACATTTGCATGGCTAGTGAAGGGTTGGGTTCATGGGAGACTGGAGAGCTAAAAATCACTACACAGTGAATGCATACAGTGGCTACTCATGATTTTTTTTCATCATCAGAAATTGCCAGATGTTATTCAGTACTTTTACTTCTACTTTTGGTTAATGCTGGATATCATTTACATAGCATATGTTAAAGTGCAAGGATTGAAACCCAGAGCCAATGATCTACCAGGCACACATGGCTGATGATCCCTTAAGTAACTCCAGTTTCCAAAACAGTTGGTTTATTCTTTGAAACCAGATAATTGCTACCTACATAGACAGATAAAAATGGAAACACATTGTTTCAGCTTTTGACTAGCAAGAGCCCTTTTTAATCATAGAATTAACACCCAAATATCTATCTTAAGTTGTCATATTACAATTGAATGATCATTTTCTGAGGTTTTTTTGACAACCAGATATGCATAATGAAGTTCAGGAGACAAACACTGACAGTTTTCCAGTATCGATATAGGTTTCCAATGATGACTCTAAGGGCTGTAGTTTTGCAGACTGGGCGAGGCGGGGTCGCAGTGCAGATGCGCTTCGCCAACTGGGTGTGGCCAGGCGGATTTTGCAAGTTTGGCATGCTATGCTCGGTGGCGCAAGTACTCCACCGTCCCTCCTACCGACGGAAGGGAGGAGAGAAGGCATGGAGTGGGTTTGACAGAGTCGATTCACTTTAAACCAATCAAATGAGCCCCTGTCCTCGCCTTTAAAATGCGCTGCGTGAAGGCGTAATGAACGTTTACACAATTGACATGGAGATCTACTGCCGCAGGCGGAGCGGAGCCCAGGAGACCGGCTCGGAGCAGAGACCGGCGAGCAGTGCGCACACGTCACCAAAACCTCACAGGCAGGCTTCCGGAATGTCAGGCACATGAACAATGCAATAAATACAGACAAAAACACTATTCAATGCTACGATCACAATCAGCATATACATATATCTCCATATCAACTGTCCCGTCACAACTGATGTCAGATCAAAGGAGACTGGCACCGTTTGTGCTGATTGTGAGGTTTCGGTGATGTGCGCCGGTCAGCCAAACTTCCACTGTGCCGGCTCCGCTCCGCCTTGCGCTGAAAGTAGACGTGGTTTCAGATGGCGAGCTTTGGGCGCACCTTGGCGAAGCCTTTTGGCACGAAACTGTCACTGCGCCAAGCTGAATCTGTCGACACCTCCACCTGCTGCAACGCCACTCCCATCTCGGCGCACCTCGGTCTGCGAAACTACCAAACCAGGTTGTGCTGAAACTAGCCCTGCGCCGGGAAACTGGAGCCCTAAGAGTGAATGAATGAAACCCACCATTTTGTACTCTGTCCAGGTCCTTTGGAAGTCCACGCTGCCATTGGCTCGACGCTGGAAGACCGTCCACCCTCCACCGCTGGTCTCCATGTCACAGTACACCTTCAGGGAAAGATTGTTGTATAGAAAAATCTTGACACTTAATTTAGTTATTTTCCCACACCAGGCACTTGTGCAGGAAAAGTTCATGTTTGTGGACTGTGTGATAAATGTGATAAGCATTCAATAATATAGCATTTAATAATATATTTTCACTTCCAACCAGTGTGGTGTTCACTGAGTTTAAATCTCTTAACTAATTTTATCAGATGACTCAAACGTATTCTTATACTTCTTATTACCTGCTAACCTTTAAAATGTGCTAAAATATATTTTTATTTGGTACAATCAGATATTTTGTAAGAGCAGGTGTCACTTTTTGAAATAGTGAATAGGCTTCTTTTACAATCAGGTATAATACTTAAAGCACTAAGGCTGCTGTATCAGTTTCAGAACGAGCCTTTTAGTCTTAGAATAGTGCCATCCATTTTTATAGCTGGTTTTCTGTGTTTAGTCATCGCCTGCCTTCACACGTATATGAACGTGAGTGACATCCCATTCTTAAACCATAGGATTTAATATGATGTCGGCCCACCCTTTGCAGCTATAACAGCTTCAGCTCTTCTAGGAAGAACGTTTAGGAGTGTGTTTATGAATTTTGGACCATTCTTCCAGAAGTGCATTTGTGAGGTCAGACACTGATGTTGGACGAGAGGGCCTGGCTCGCAGTCTCCGCTCTAATTCATCCCAAAGGTGTTCTATCGGGTTGAGGTCAGGACTCTGTGCAGGTTAGTCAAGTTATTCCATACCAAACTCGCTCATCCATGTCTTTATGGAGCTGCTTTGTGCACTGGTGCGCAGTCATGTTGCAACAGGAAGGGGCCATCTCCAAACTGTTCCCACAAAGTTGGGAGCATGAAATTGTCCAAAATGTCTTGGTATGCTGAAGCATTACGAGTTCCTTTCTCTGGAACTCAGGGGCCGAGCCCAACTCCCGAAAAACAACCCCACACCATAACCCCCCCTCCAGCAAACTTTACACTTGGCACAATGCAGTCAGACAAGTACCGTTCTCCTGGCAATCGCCAAACCCAGACTCATCCATCAGACGGAGAAGCGTGATTGGTCACTCCAGAGAACACGTCTCCACTGCTCTAGAGTCCAGTGGCGGCGTGCTTTACACCACTGCACCCGACGCTTTGCATTGCACTTGGTGATGTAAGGCTTGGATGCAGCTGCTCGGCCATGGAAACCCATTCCATGAAGCTCTCTACACACTGTTCTTGAGCTAATCTGAAGATCACATGAAGTTTGGAGGTCTGTAGCTATTGACTCTGCAGAAAGTTGGTGACCTCTGCACACTATGTGCCTCAGCATCCGCTGACCCCGCTCTCTGATTTTACGTGGCCTTCCACTTCGTGGCTGAGTTGCTGTCGTTCTGTTATGGAATATTTAGTAGCGAGGAAATTTCACGACTGGACTTATTGCACAGCTGGCATCCTATCACAGTACCACGCTGGAATTCACTGAGCTCCTGAGAGCGACCCATTCTTCCACAAATGTTTGTAGAAGTAGTCTGCATGCCTAGGTGCTTGATTTTATACACCTGTGGTCATGGAAGTGATTGGAGCATCTGAATTCAATGATTTGGATAGCTGAGTGAATACTTTTGGCAATATAGTGTAGGTCTGTATAGCAGAGCTGCACCCAGGCCAGTAAGATGTAAGCAGCTCTATAGTGAATCGACTGATTAGATTCTTCATTTTCTTTTGTCTTTTTTTTGGTGCAATTTTACAATTTTTCCTCACCTGTATGGGCTCAGTCATGTTGCCGATGTAGATGTGGTAAAGACCACTGACAGAGTGGCCAGCCTTATAGGCGTCTGCACAGTCCTTCCACCTCTGGTTCCTAGGAGATGACCCTACACACACACAAACACACACACACACACACACACACACACACACACACACACACATCTATGAAAGCACACTAACCTAAGAAAAATAAACTTGGGGATAGCTTATGCTCCTCCATCAATGTAGTCACACATTTGTTTGCATGATGCAGTCCATACATGCACAAGCAGTTGTAAATGTGTGTGTGTGTGTTTGTGTGCGTGTGTGTATGTGTGTGTGTGTGTGTCTGTGTGTGTGTGTGTACCTGTAGTGCTAGACACCATGTTAATGAGTGTGTGGACGGATTCCATCAGCTGGGCCTGCTGCCTCTGCAGAGCGGTGTTGTTGCTGCTGGCGACCCTCAGCTGCCTCTCCAGCGACTCGATGGCTGCCATCTGAGTCCTGACTACAGACTAGGAGGAAAAGGATTACACTACACTTCACCTTTGACTGTATTTGGATTTTTTCACTATATTTGTATTGTTTTGAACTATATTACTCGTTTGATTTGATTACTCAGCTATGCATCTCCATTTCCTGTCTTCATCTGCTGGTTGTTTACAGGTGTTGTGGCCCATGTGACGTCTCACTACTACATGTTTGAGATCTTTTGAGCTCATGATGGTGCAAATGGTTTTGCATTTGTACACTTGTACACATATCATTTTACTGGTCAACTGCAGCTAGGAACTTTGCACTCTAGAGTTCACCCAACTGTCAATGTATATTTTTACTATATTTTCTTTGCCTCTAGCTATTGGTAAATAAATGTTTACTTTCATGTTGGGGCAGCTTTTTAGGTTTAAGGGTTTGTTCCTGTAATATTTTAACATTTTGCTTTATAGTTTTGCACTTTACCTTTTACACTGTGATCAACTAAGTGTTATGTACTGCGTATCCAGTTGAGTTGTCGATAAAATGAGAAAATGAGAAATCCACAATTAAACACACCTTACGTACAGTTAGAGCTATGCACTTTACAATTCAGGCCAAGCATTCAATTTTCAATAGCTTGGCCTATTGCATGTAAAATGAATAGATATAAGTGTGCAGAAATATGTGGTGATTACCTAATCCAATGGTTGGAAAATTGACCTAAAATCATGCCAATGTGCTCTAACTAGCAGATAACATGCCCAAACAGGCATCTCCCAGGGGCAATGCTCTGCTGAACATGCACAAATATTGTACCTGTAGTCGGTTCTTCTCTTCTCTCATGTCCTCCAGCTCTCCTCTCTGCTGAGACTCAAGCATCTGAACTTTACTCTCCAAACGACTGACAAAGACAAGAAAAAGAGAGGAAGGTGAACACGGCCGAAGAAAAGAGAGGAGCCCAAAGTTTTGACACTAGACATCAGAGGGCTAAGAGGAACATTGGGTGCACTGCAAAAGGGAGGATTCCAAGCCAAACGGTTTGTATAACAAATCTGTCTATAATGGACCAGAGGTTGTAACTCCGAGCTACTCCCTGCTCTCAGAGAGGCATTAAAGCTGCACAACAGAGATTAATAGCCCGATCATCACTCTTGCAGCCAGCATGGACAACAGTCCACACTATCTCTGTGGCTGAATACACAGCACAACCGCTGAAAATAGTTGTAAGCCATGGCTGGAGCAACAAACTAGGAGCCAAATGAATGAGATCTGATGAGAGAGTGGCAGAGGCTTCACAACAAAAGATGGGACTCTGGAACTGGCTTGACGGCCAGTTCACATTCACCCCTCTGGTTCTGAACGCAGGCCAGGGAACAGGCCGGGAAAACAGGCTTCAGACATGCTTTTTAAAGGGAGGCAGCTGAAATAAGTCAGTGGGTGTTATATTTTGTGGCAGAAAGATGGCAATCATCAGACCATACTTTGCCACTGTGGTGCTTTCATTTTCATTTATTCATGAATCAACGATGTTATGTTTACTAAAAAAAAAGAAGCAAAATATGAGAAGTCATTGATCATTATACAAATTGCAAGCTGCAGTCAAATGTATTTTTAGAAAAGTATTCATTTATCTCTACATAACATCAATTTGAAACTAGTTAATATTACCACACAGATGTTTATGCCAACTTAAAAATGCAGGCATACTGACTTTAGATGTATTTACCTTACACTTATTGCAGGATTTAAACATTATCATATTATATCTATTAGATATTTCAGATAAAAAGATTGGTGCATTAAGAACCAGAGATCTACCCCAGAGATTATTAATGTCTGCTATGCCTTTCTAACCAAAATGTACAATATAAGGTCAATTTTCTCCTGAAAAAGAAAAATAGCATTCATCATTCTCAGCTGCCCTTCCCAGCTTTATCATGCTGCTATTTCACACCTATGAGACTGATATTATTTTCCCTCAGTAGGTGTGACTATGGTTATATTAGGAGCAGAAACACATTATCAACTCCTGGTTCTGATCACTTCAATATGCTGACCTCTGTATGAACAAGGCAACATAAATCTTGCCTGTTCCCACTGAGCTTGACCTCTAATGCAGAGTGATGGGGAGTCACTGATTGTTATGAGGCTGTGGTTTCTGCAGTGTGTGTGGAAGGGTGTGTATGCATGTGTTTCTGTGTTTGCACTGATCCATCCATCCCTCATATGTATGTGTGTGTGCATGTATCACTTATATGTTCGCTCAAAAGACTGAGCATGGATGTGGCCTACTGAATGTACAGTGTGTGTGTTTGTGTGTGTGTGTGTGTGTGTGTGTGTGTGTGTGTGTGTGTGTGTGTGTGTGTGTGTGTGTGTGTGTATGTGCGTACATGCACACAGGCATGCATGCTTGTAATTCTCTCCATTAAGCTCAATTGCCATGGTTTTAGAAGAGAACAACTGTGTCCAGAGGCTGTGTGGCGCTGCAGTGGGCGGTTTGTGCTTTAGTCTGTCCTTCTGCCTCGCCCACTCAGCACATCGCCATGGTTGTACAAGGTGCAGGGTCAAGGGAACACAATAAAGGAAACTTCTGTTGACTGAATGGCTGAATGGAGCTCAGAGAACACAGAGGAAATGGAGGATGTGCTAGAGACAAGGTTTCAAGGAAATAGCTGAGCTTTACTGAAAAGATGTGGCATAAAAGATTGCATTTGATAAAAGATAGAATGATTTTTTTTTCTTGTTATGTTGCACCTGTATCAATATTTGAGATATACTACTTTAGAAAAATGCTGTAGACGACTGCATTTGATTTCAAATTCCTATTTATGATGCCATTACATTTTATGGGAAAAGACACAATTTGCTGTTGCTATGAGACAGAATAAATACACAACAGTAATAATAATTTTATTTATATAGCACTTTTCAAAACATTTGCAATCACTGTGACTAAACAGCTTGAACCTAAGAGAAGTTAAAATGAGGGATATATGAGTGTGCCTTGAGCTGTCATTGGCATTGACTGAAGGCTTTCCGACTTCTCTTTATGCATGCGTGTGTGTGTCTCATCCTTCCTCTCCTTCCTTCCTCCCAGGGTAAGGACCTGCTGACCCAAAAGATCCCAATGTGGCAGCAAGCCTGTTCTGACCCCAATAAGCTGCCAGAGAGGGCCATGCTGCTGGCCCAGCAGATGGGCTCTGTAGGAGCCACCCTCGGGGGCACCAGCCCTCTGCACACCTCCAAATCCAACCTGGTCATCTCGGACCCCATCCCGGGGGCTCAGCCTCTCCCTGTGCCCCCAGAGCTGGCTGTCTTCATGGGCAGTGGCCTGGGACACCAGGCGGTGAGTGTTGGGGTAAAGAGAGTCCGGGTAAAGAGAGAAAATGAAATCTGTGCTCCAGTAATGCTTGAGTGGTGCAACCAAAATACAGAAAAATATCAGGGATGAAATGGATGCACAAAACTACACAACTACACAAATAACAACTCTTATCAAAATCTATGAGGCTCCATCCTGACATTTTAGTCAGCTGACCTTCAGTGGATGAATAGGAACAAATGATGAAGACTTGTTGTAAGGAATATGCAGTAAACCCCAGGGAGTAGCAATCACCCCGATGGACAATGCGTGTCTCAAAATAGGTAATGAGGGCATAACAATACATCATTCTAGGATCCAAAATAAGAAGAGAAGCAAAATGTCAGGTATAATATATAATACAATGTAAAGATGATACTGTACCGTAACAATGATAATAGAGGCTTTTATGTCTGGTGTTTATCCCAGCTACTGAATAATGGATTATTGGAAGCTAATATGAACTACTGTTGTCAGTCAGGCCAATTTGTAGCACCTGGGCTATATTACACACTCCTTACAAAAAGGTCCTTGTTGTTTACTCTATCAGCATTTTTTTTTTATTATTATTATTTTTTTTGAAATCACATCAATTTAAACATCACGGTGTTGAAACCCCTCCCATTCTCTCACTGGAAAGAGCTGGGATTACTTTACTACATTTACCTCAGTAGTGCTACTACCTATGAAGGAGCTAATGAACCTATTGTGCTGTCAGTTTTTGTACCTTTGGCCCCCTGTAGGGAGGCAAATCAAACAAACATTCCTTTCGCTTCACTCTAAAGATGGCACTTAAATTAATGAGCTGCTCAGAGGCTACACTTACCGCTTGGCAGCAGCTGATAGACGAGGCTGAAAGCTGAACTCTCATTTCTCCGGTGTCAGCTCCCATGTCATAAATCTTTTTTGTATTCAGAGAACTGCTGTATATTTGAATTCATCAGATGTTAATGATCGTTATCCGAAATATACCAACATTTCAGTTTTCTTTTGTGCTCATATATAATGAAGTCACTGATAATAATGCATGCGATAGGAATGTTCTTACATGCTCTTGTGTCTTGCAGAGGCTGATGGGCCCTGATGGCATGTCGATGGTCAATGGAACGACAGGGGTCCATGGGGAGGACTACTGGACTGAGGGAGGGAATATGTCTGTGTCCCAGGTCAGGCCCTCATCCCCTCAGACCCAGGGCCAGGTCCAGACCCAGGCTCAGCCCCAAAGACAGGTCAGCGAGGTCTACTCCAACACTCTGCCGGTCCGCAGGCCTGCTCCCGCCAAGAATAAGAACCCCGTGGGTAAGGCATCTGAACTCTGCCATTATTTTAACATTTTAAATGCTGCCTCAGGAAGAATACCAAGCATTATAGTTGTTGTAGTTCAGAAGTTCCTTTACCAAACCTACTTTCTGTCCATATCTTGCTCTGAGGTGCTAGCACTATTGATTAGCATTTCTCTTTTTTGTGCATTGCTGCATTGCTGCGTCTCCTGCTTGTTCAATTTCAGATTTCTTGTGCTCAAGGCAAATAAAAAAGAAAAAAAAAATCACAAGCAGAATGTTTAAGCATTGGTGTTCTCTTTTTTGTTCCACTCCATTCTCTATCCAGTCATTTAAAGGTGCTGCATGTCATATTTTAACATCTAGAAATCATTACCATGTTAATTGTGAGACATGGACATAATTACCATAAACACGTGAGACCATTGCTGAGAAGTCTGGCAGTCTGTATAGTGAATAACATTGTGTGCTAGTGGGAAAGGGAATTTCTTTACAACAGAAAACAGAAAGAGGAATGCCGCTGGGGCAGCAGGGGACAGGAAGCAATAGCACCTTTGCAACTTTGTATTTATAGGAAATGTATTCGTTATGTTGCAAAACACAAATATTGCCACTGACCTGAAATAAAGTCTACCAGTCGTCTCAACTTTGTCTCATTGTTTACACTAATTATATCAAGGTTAGGCTCAAAGGCTCACTGATGTTTAAAAATGCCACTCCTAGCAGGAATTAAATCTAAATTTAGAACGCCTCCCTGGCTACTGGCTGCTCTTAATGAGACATAAATGTTATCTTTATGCAGTCCCACACACTCCAATTAATCACAGCAATTGCAGCTCTGATACTCTGACTCTTTGTGCATTGAACAGTAGTGACCGTTGTCTCTGCAAACCCCTCAGGAGAGACACGAACCCTGCCCCGGTCCAGCTCCATGGCAGCAGGACTGGAGAGGAACGGGCGCTCCCGTGTCCAGGCCATCTTCTCCCATGCTGCAGGGGACAACAGCACCCTGCTCAGCTTCTCTGAGGGAGATGTCATCACCCTGCTTGTGCCTGAAGCCCGTGATGGCTGGCACTATGGGGAGAATGAGAAGAACAAGATGCAAGTGCCTTTTTTTCCCCTCAATTATAGATTTGTTTATTCCATCGTGCCTCCACCCGTACTGTGAACATGTCATATTATGACTTCGGATAATTATGTCCCATTCCCGATGGAGGTATAGTGCATTCAGGGTATGAGGCCAATATGATGTTAATCATTTCAGGCGCGGCTGGTTCCCATTCTCCTACACGCGTGTGCTGCCCGACAGCGACAGCGACAAGCTCAGAGTGAAGTATGTCGCCGTCCTCAAATAGACACAATATTGTCTTAGTGAAAAGTCGTGAGTCTGTCTACGCCTGTGACCTGAGTTTTCTTATCTTCCCAGTCTGCATCACGGTAAAAGTAGCAGCACAGGGAACCTACTGGAGAGCGACGTGTCCCTGCCCATGCCTGACTACGGCCTGACCGCCCGGCTCCTGGCCCAGAGCGTAGCACAGACCCGCCCTCGCCCCTACAGCATGGCAGGCTTTGGCACACAGGTAAGTACAATTTGATAGATGTTGTATCAGCTGGATAGTACAGTTTTTTACACCTTTTACACTGTTCAGTCAATTCATAGCCCTGGACTGATTCAATCTTGGTAGCACAGTGGGATATGAGTAATCCTGCAGTAGCTGAGAAGGAGACTCAGATCCTGCTGCCACCTAGTGTCCTTACCTTATTATGACAGATCCTACTCACAGTGGGGTTTGTTTTGGCATGGATGTTGCAGTTTGGGTTGTTTTTCCAATGATGTAGAAATGTTCTCTGTGGGCAATAATGTCACCACAAAAACAAGTGAATCAGAATTGGCCCCAGTTGTTTTGTCAGAACCGTGCCTCATTAAAAATCAACCAGCTATTTAGAGTATTAACTTTGTTAATGCCAGGGAAGAGGGCGGACGCCAATACTGCCAGCCAATCACCAGCCAGTGGCTTAAATGTGTTCAGAATGGCTTGTTAGGTGCTGGGTACAAGAGGAACCCTGGGAAATAAATTACCTAAATTATCTCCTCACAATTTTCCTTCATTTTAAATGTCACAGTTAGTGTATTTTAGACAACAGATCATTATATAAAACTGCAGAAAAATGATGAACATTACCTCCCCTTTAAAACGTAGATCTACACATGCTCAAACAGAGATTTAAAAACTGTCACTGTTGATCTTTTCAGCCTGCCATTGAGGATTATGACAGTCGCTTTGCCACAAGGTAAGTCTCTTACTCCGGCTTCTGAGTAATGACTGGTATGACTGGTGCCACTGTCTGAATAAAGTAGATGGAGAGTGAGCTGTCTCAATAAGTAGACAACATCAGAATCACAACAGCTAAGTGGCATTTCATTTGAGCAATTACATGCCGTACTGCAACACATTAGAGAGAGCAAGGCGATCGGACAAGACTACTTTGTCTTGTCCACATTGAGGCAACCCTACTCCAGATCCTCCAAAACAAGGTACATTCATCCAATATTTATGAAAAGTATAGTTGTGGTTAAAGAGACGGATTGTGCTAAATCCCCACAGCACCGTAGTTGTAAAGTGTTTCCTGTGAATACTGTAGGCTGTTTTTTTTTTTTCTCCCTTGTTTCTTGTGTCTTCTCTGTCCTTTCCTCTTTGCTCTCGCTTGCTCTGCTTTGTTATAGCTCTTGTAAACAGTGAGTGCAGTCTAGCAGTGTCAGTATCTCAGTTTACTCAAAGTGTTCTTGGCCACTATATTCTACGCATAATCCTATTAAGTCCTTGCTGAGTCTGTAGGGTTGTTAGCGGTAGTGTTAGGGTTAGCATTTGGGATTAGGCTGTGTCTGTTTCTGCTCAATGAGGGAGTATATCTTTGTCAGTGTGTGTGTGTGTGTGTGTGTGTGTGTGTGTGCGTGCGTGTGTGTGTGTGAAGGAAAGAGAGAGAGAGAAATGGCATGGAGTTTATGTGCACACGTTTCGGTGTTTGATGGAATACATGTTGTGACAGTATACATCATGCTGATCTCATCTCGATCATCACTGCTTGTGAGCCTGGGGCTTTGGGCACCAGTGCCAAGTCGTTTTACATACTCTGTCTGCTCTGAATGTGTTTATCTGGGTCAGTATTTTCAGACAGCACTGTCCTACTGGGTGTATTCACCCTTTCAGGCCAATCTAACACTACACCCCTCCTGCTAAGGAGATGACTTCGATTTTCTCATCAACAGCAACCTCTAGATTTTCATCGGCATTTATGTAATTTCCCAAAAAGGTCAAGATTTGCTAAAAATGACATGAAATATTACACCCAAAATGATATGTATCTAGATAGGGAGTATTGATGAGGGAATTAGAAGTCCAATCTTCCTGATCATGGCAGGCGTGTTTGGAGTTGTAGCTGTAGGTGGGAAGAAGTCAATTCCCTGACCCTACCCTACACTTGTACCAAACTCAGTCCTGCCTCCTTGTGCCTGTCTTTGTCTTTCTCCATTTCTCTCTGAGTGTGTCCGACCTGGCAAGCTTCCTTCTCTCTTTGTTCCACAGTGACAGTCCTGATGGCAAATTGATTTCGACTGTGTGAGAACAGACATAAAGACAGACACAGACAGCTCCGGATAGCACAGGGGCCTCTTCCTCCCCATCTTCCTCTTTTTTCCCCTCCTCTTAGCCTCCCTCCTGTCCACTTATCTCCACCTCTCCTCCTACTACTCCTCCTCTGCCTCCACACACACCCCTTCTCCAGTGGAAGAGGCCAGTTTCATCCCTCCTTTCTGTCCTCTTCTTCCTCCCCGGGTCCCTCCTTTCCTCCTTCCGTCCATCCTGGGTGCTGCTGCTGGTGGTGTCGGTGTGGACAGTAGCGGTTGGTGGGTGGAGGATTGCGCTGAGAGGGAGAGCCAGAGCGGGGCCTACCTGCTCGGCATGCAGCGATATGGACTCTGAATTCTCTATCTCTGATCATAGTCCACCATCATGGACTAATCTCTCAAGAGACTGCCTTCGCTACTGCTTGTCTTTCATGCATGTACATGGTTGTGTCATTTTGTCAACCTAAAGGACATTTTCATTAGAGCTGCAACAATTACTCGAATATTCGATTAGTTGCCAACTATTAAATGAATCGCCAGCTATTTTGATAATTATTGAGTCATTTTTAGAAAGAAAATGCCCAAATTCTCTGATTCTAGCTCCTCAAAGATGAATATTTTCTGGTTTCTTTAGTCCTCTATGACAGTAAACTAAATATTTTTTTGGTTGTGGACTGTTGGTTTAGGCAAAGCAAGACATTTGAGGACGCCTCCTTGGGCTGTGGGAAATTATGATTCACGTTTTTCATCATTTTCTGACATTTTATGGACCAAACAACTAATCGATTAATCGAGAAAATCATCAACAGATTAATTGAAAATGGGAAAAAATCATTAGTTGCAGCTCTAATTGTCATGTACTGTACAAGTGCCAAGACACTTAAATGTCGTTGTACTGAAGCCACCGGCTAAATGGCCTTTTTTAAAGCACATGTGGGCCCAGTATTACCGAGCCGCCCTTCCTCCCGATCCCTCACACACGTGCGCTCAAAGCTTTGTTCACAGTAAGGCTGTGCAGCAGATTACTATGTTCTTCTGAGAGATTTTGTAGGTCGCGCTGTGCTTCCTTGTGTCAGTGCTAGACTTGATTTTCCATCCAGAGGGTGTGTGTCATGTTTGCCTTACTCCGCTACCTTTATTTATTTATTTTTTTTTCTATTACACACATACTTAATGTGCAGCTGAAGCAAAATTTGCATCAAATATATGTATAAATTGTTTTCTTCAGTCTGGCAAATTATATTGTATCCAATATGATCACATTTTTTCAAATAACTTGAAGAAAGAGGCTATGATCACTTGATGACCCCCCCAACAAAAAATCATCTTTACACCCTTTCTGACCTTGCCAGCGGCCAGCTGAAGTGATATCCGACTCCAAAAACTTTCTTTTTTTTTTTTCTTTTTCTTTTTCTGAATCTAAATTTTGCCTTTGTTTACAGTTGGAGTGGGCAATATCAACCTTGGTCGACTATTCCCAAGTACAGCTGTGTATTAGTTCCGTTTTTAAAAGAAAACCAACAAACTTTGGAGCTCTCAATGTTAATTAAGATTGTATACCCTGAGTGGCTATGTAGTTTTTGGTCTTTCTTTGAAAAAAATAACTCGTTATTGTCCTTGTAAAAACAAAATATTTCCAAAACAAAGAGAAAGTACTGATTAGTTGAAGTGTTTATCTTATGCATGCTGTGGAGGGATATCAGAAATGTGATACTAAAAATTGACCTTGAATGTATGGTGACTTTTTACAAAGGTATTCTAAATAAAACATATCTCTATATATTAATAAACAGTTTGGTCTGACTAAAAGTCTGTTCTGTCAGTGATATGACTTTTTCCAATTCTGTTTAATTTGAAATGTCCCATTTTTCAGTTACGTTTTGAATAGGTTTTTCTTCCAAAAAAGTTTATTTTGCATAGTTTTTTGTCTCCAACTGGCATATTTATGTCAATCACTCCAAGCCACAGCTGTGTGCTCAGCATGCAGAGTCATCAGTCTCTGACTGACTCCTTACTCCACTCCTATTAACAGCCATAGCATCTGTCCCCACTCTCTGTGTAATTGCTGTAAACGTTGTCCGTCAGTGTGTGTGGTGTTTTTGTGTGTGTGTATATTGAGTGCACTGTGGATACTGCATATTCTGCCTGCCTGCTTACCACCTTCTTTTTGGTTGGATATAAATATTCTCCGGGCTTGTGTTTGAGTTGTGTTTGGGGTGACAGTAGCAGCAGTGTACACAGAAGTAGCTTTGTAGCAGACATGTTTCAAAATACCTGCCTGTTGATCCTCTCGTATGTGCAATAAATGTCCACCAGACCAAGCAACTGAAATTACCCCTTACATATAGTCAGATTTGAAAAGGAGCATATAGCTATGGCATGTTGAGCATGAAGTGTGTACTTCTGTTTTCCATCACTCATTTCAGTTACAATAAATACAATCAACCTACAGTATGTTCATCTTACACCAGACTAACCAGCAGTGCCAGTGCCGTTAAGAAATGTGATCCATGCATGATCTAACTGAGAGATGAGCCATTCAAACCCAAAGGTTCTCTTTACCTTCCAGTTTGGGTCCAGAATTGTCCCGGTTCTGAGGGAACAGGACCTCCGTAAGTCACCAGCCTCCATCGCCGTTCAGCCAACCAATCACTTTTTCTCTTTCTCTCTATTACTGTCTGGTTCTCTCTGCTATCATTGGCTGTCTGGCTGCAGTAGGATGCTGGGAATCACTGGTCTTTTCTGTCCTTTGGCCTCCATGGATGAGGCCGCATTTTGGCTCTGTCAATCCAGGAGGCCTTGGGTTGTATAAATGCTTTTATTTTTCTTCTTTTTTTTCTTTTTATGATAATACATTATCACCCAGAGAAGACACTAACCCTGCATGCATGCCTACTTAAAGGATATATAGATTTTTTTTTTTTGTTAATTTTCCTTTTGTATGTCGAAAGCATCTCAGAGATCTTTCACTGCATGCTTGCTAAAACTCACTATAGATACTGCAACCACTGGCTCAACTTAAGAAACGTAACTTTAGGAAGGCAGATTTCCTGGGGGGTACGTAGTTCATCATTTGTCTTTCTGCGTTGTGCATTCTGTTCAAGCTAACCACCACTGTTCCTTGCCCCACCCTTCCTCTCCCCACAGTGACCGATCCCTGGAGGTCTACCTCCGGCCCACCTTCACTGATGACAGATCTGCACCCATCTTCTACTAGCAGCCTGCTGTCCCCCTTTATTTGCTTATGGGTCCTACTCCCATAAGAGGAGGGAGAAAATGCTGCCGTTGGCATGTTTTGCTTGTATGATCGTGTTTTTACACATGAGAGGGCCCAAAAGTGTGATTCAGGAGAAAAAAAAAGTCACCTCACGGATGTAAACATAGTGGGAATTTTGTTTTGTTTTGTTTTGTTTTTTATTTTTATTTTTTTTTTCTGTGGAAATTAATGATGTTTTGTAAACAGCTCCACAGTGCGACAGGTGAACACACAGCGACTTTAGCCTGGACATTCAAGTACAAGTGTGGCGGTAGATTTCATTAGTTAATTAGACCACACCAACGACGAATAAGGTATGACTAATAGATTTTGCTAATAATGTTGTAAACGTAGGCTGGTTATCACTACTGCGGCTTTTACACATTAATATTTCTCTACAGATCTGCTATGGACTTTTTGTTTTCTTTGACATTCTACACAAACTTTCATTTGAGAATTGTTTAGGTACAATGTAAAATGAGCAGTGAAGGCACACTCATAAGTAGTTACTCAAACAAAGTTCAAGGTTCGAAATAGAAGATGGTCTATAATACTCTTTTCATAACCTATGTTGTGAATTGCGTCACTGCAACATGCACTAAAGACAGCGTGTAGTTTGGATACTTCTGCAGATTGCTAGAACTGTACAGACGTTGGCTAACCTGTAGCTCTGCTTTTGTTAAGTAAATAAACCACCACATACCACTACTCATTTAGTAGTTATGATACAGTGCACCCACATTTTAATATGGGGACTGTGCCTTCTACTTTTTTTTAAACAGGCTGATGGAACTCTGAGTTAATCATTCTGGTATAAGCAAAGGGAACATGTGTCACCATTCTCCTTGTACAACTATTTTTTTTTTTTCTTTAAAATATCACTGGATTTTTTCCTGCTTGTTTTGTTTCCTCATAATTTTGAGACTACTCTTTCCTTACACACGCTCATTTTTTTTGCTTGAGCAAGTTTAACTACAGCACATTTTCAATTCCATTGAAATAAGAATACAGGAAAACCTTTGATTTTTCTTCTTTCTTCTTCTTGTGGAACTTCAGTAATATCTAAGCTGTCACATAGCCAAGATATGAAATGCATGTACATAATGAGTCATTTTATATTTATCATATTTAGCTTTGAGGGAGTGGTAGCTTATCGAATAGGACCTTAATCATAATTGTTGATCATTCATTCTCAGTATTATACACACAGCTGGGAGAAGAGCTTCAAGTGAGTGAGTGAGTGAGACTCAAAAACTTGCCTGTGTGGGGACAAGATTAGAAGTGATGGAACAGTGAGAATGTGTACAGACGTGTGAATGAACTAACAATCCTTCTAAGACTTCATCGAATCATCATTGACAGAACAAGAGATCCTACTTCCCATGGATGAGATTTCTCGACACAGACACTGAGAAACGTGATCATATAGTTGATTTGCTCATAAAGTTTCAAATGCATTTTTTACTGTTTTATATATAGTCTCATTTTGACCATTCTCACTGTTGTCCCTGTTTGTATTATATCTGTATTGTACATAAAATGCATATAAATTATCTGGTGCAAAATAAATATAAATGGGTGTAAAAGTCATTTGTTTGTGCGTGCCTGTGTTGTATGTGTAATGCACGTTGTGTTTTTTAATGTAATTTCTTGCAGAAAACGCTGCCTGCGTGGCATTGAAACATATTCCACTGACACAAGAAGGAAAAATGTATTTGGATTTATTTGTTCGGGATAGTACAATAGCCATGAGTGAGGGAGAAATGAAAACACAGCAATGTTACTACCGGTGCATGGAACAACCCACCTCACCTTCTCAACAGGTGTCTTCCACTTGAGCCAATGGGCTTTGAGATATCTCTTTGGCAAATCTGAGAAACTGTTATCCTCTTTCGTCAGTGGATTGCATCTTTTTAAATGTTCATACAAAAATACTAACAATGTGTTCTCTCGCAGAACTTAAAAGGCGGGACAGGAAACAGAATTGGCACTTTGAGCTACAGAAGTACAGAGAAGGGGAAGGAGTCGTCAATACAGCAGTAGTAAATTCAAGTCAAGCTACCTGCTACATGTTCATAACATTCATACAATATCTGAGATACGTCAGAATTTGTAACTCTTATGTTTTTGATTTTTGTACACCTTAAACTCAAGCATTCAGCACAGGTGTAATAAATTACATTATGTACTGGACCAGGGACAGTTTGTAGACTCAAACAGGGTAAGTAAAGATGTCACTGACATTCACCATTTACGACTGATAATGCTGATATGACACCACTGAATTGCGTTGAAAGGCAATTCTGTGCTAAAACATCGGGCTGAATCAGAAAACACTATCCTCCTGCTAATTTCACCCATTAATGCTCGTCCCTTTAGTGTCATTATATTGCTGATGAAATGTAATGTGAGCAAAGCTTAAAATGCCACTAAACAAAGTGAACCTGTAATTGACACTGTGGACACAAATAGGGGTTTGTGTATGTTCACTTATTTCATTCCAGGATGGAGAGACATACAGCAGAAGAGCCATCACTTTTACAAAGATAGCTCCAGTTTGGCTGCACAAAGTGCTTCAGACACATGAGTGTGAGGTGGTGCAAATGAGTGACGAAACCTTTTAGCTTAGTATTATGTGTCCATCACCATAGCCCACTGAACCCTGAATTGGGGGGTGTCTTTGGATACCCACCACAGCATCCTATGCAACTGTCATCAAGATTGGATCCAACAATAAGAGCTGTAACAGTCTTTAAAAATGTCCAATCAATGAGTAAGCACGTGGACCAAGGCAGCCAATAAGAGCAGCAATGAAGTCTTGTCATTTAAGTGTAATTTTTCCTTTTTTTCTCCTTTTTTCCCCCCATTTCACAAATGAAATAACCTGTTAGGTCACTAATGGACACTGATGCTGCACTGAGCAAATAAATGGCCTTATATTTGTATAATGTATAATAAAACGCTAATATAGTGATATGTTCTGTTTCATCACGTAACATGATTTGATTTTGCCATCACTTTGTGGTTGTCTTAATCAGACTATGTCAACCCCCGCAGCAATCTCACTCTCTTGAGGAAATTAAAAAAAAAAAAAAAAAAGAACGAAGTGTGCAAATCATTGAGGGTGTTTCACTACAATATGAGGCACTGACTCATAAAGGGTCACCAGGGTCAGATGACCCTAACATCAATAAAAAATAATACTCTGTAGAACATCTAGATATAATACTGTGGAGAAACTGCTGCTGTTCTGTGTTGAGAAGGACCAGAAATCCCCCTCCAGTCAGGGCTGTGGGGCATTCACTCCTTCTTTCCATCTTCACCTTTCCCTGTTGGATCACAGAAATTAGTGCTGTCACTTCTGTAATGTGATAAACACCTGAAGAAGTTTTCAAAACCTTGATGTGCAGTGAAGGGAAGACACACTTCGGATTTTCCACAATGGAGAAAACGGGGGAGTATATTTAAAGAGGCTGTTTTTGTTTTGTTTGGTTTTTTTAAGTGCAAAGAAATAACTTACAAGAGCACAAGCTATTTGTGTGCAAGTTAGATCTTGATACAGACCTGTTGCTGAGCCCATCTGGGGGTCGGAGACATGTGTGATGGAGAATCGTGAGATGCTGAAACGGTTAAATGCTACAGCTGCAGGTTTGGGAGCCTCGGGACTCTTGGGAGGAGATGTGGGGGAGGCCTGGGGCTCAGGAACAGTGGCAGGTGAGGACGGGTTGGGCATAAATGGGACATCATCTTCCCATTCAAAACCTCCACCTGAATGCACACACAGAGACACAGTCAAAATTACCAACAGTAATCCATAATATCACATAAGGATCAGTTTTCACAGATGGAGTTTTCAATGTCCTTGACAATCTCACCCTGTTCTGAGTTGTTCTCCTCTATGTCATCAGAAACACAATATGTTCCATGAGGCTGAGCTTCAGTTTCAGGGTCAGGCCAAGGCTGGTGGTTAGTTTCCTCCTCTGGAGAGTCCTGTCTACTCGACTGTGCTTCTGTGGAGAATGTATAATCAGCCAGCTCCCCTGTGGGGCTCTCCTGAGGGTCAGAAGCAAATATTCAGCATATTCTGTATAGCTGTAACATTTAATGCATGATACACATTGAACAACTTGACCTGTTCCTACACTAACCTGGTCAAAAAGGAACACGGTAACATCATCAAAGAAGGACACAGCTTTTTTCTTCCTCTCCAGCTCATCACAGAAGGACTGAGTGAGTAGGGTGGGCATCTTCAAGAGGCTGCGAAGGTGTCTAGCCCTGCTACAATCACTCACCACCACTGGCACTGTGGTGAACTCCTCCTCACTCTCCTCACTTTCTTCATCTTGGATGTTGTAGGTCCTAAGCTCCTCATCAGACTCGCTGTCATCTGAGTCGTCTTCATCTTCTGCCTCCTCAAGGGGAGCCCTAACATCTTCCCCACACAGCTCCAGGAATGACGAAGATGACGAGAGGTCAATTGGGCCATTAGATTCTTCACATAAACTGTCCTGTGAGTCACACTCTTCTGCATCAATGTCTTCAAAATCATCTGCATCTATTCTGACTCCCTCCCTCATGTCCTCTGTCTCCTCATTTACGTGATTAAACTCTGGCAGCTCCTCCTCTTCAGTGGATCCTTCAGCATTCTCATTGTCTTTAGAGCCTTCGTCTTTGTAGTCCATTATTGTCGAGTCAGAACCCAAAGACTGGACTGGAGAATAATCTTCTGATCCCCTATTCCCCTGCTCATGGTTTGCTGAAGCCTCTTGGACTGTGGAGGATGGTTCAGAGACAATGGAAGAGCTAAACTCTGAGGAATGCTCTTCTCCTGAGTGCTCTGTCTCCAAACCCAGGTCATCATCCGCAGGGGCAGACTCTTTGGTTAGGCAGCCCCCCATCTCTGGAGGAAATGGTGACAACATGGAGAGCCCAGGGGTGTGGCTGGGATAAGTTGAGTTTGGATTAGCCTCTGAGAGGTCAACTACAACAGCACTTTTGACTTGTCTCAGATTTGTCAAATGTTCTTCATTGTTAATCTGACGTTTGATAAGATTATCATCTCCTGTAGAACTCAGTTTCTCTGCATGCAAGTCATGGTCACCTGGGCCAGCAAAAAAGTTACTGGTTTCCTCTTGAGGGCTCTTCTCATTCTCAGCATCATAGTCAGAGAAGTAGGCCGAGTCCCTGTACGGGTTCTTAGCAGCTAGGCCCTTCAGCTGTAGGTCTGTGGTGCTTGAGGAGGTGCAGACCCCCTCATGCAGATCCAACTGTAGAACCAGTTCAGGTTCTGCCCTGATCCCAGGGCTTCCCTCACCACAGGCATCTCCAAGCTCTTTGAAGATAAACTCTGGAGATTCATTATTCTCTGTGTCATACCCACTGTCCAAGGATTTGGGCAGGATGGGGGTATTGAAAGCATCAGGACTGAAAGCCTGGTCATAGGGGCTGGCCACAGAGGAGGACAGGTTAAGGGTGTCCACAGAGTCAGGGGTTCCCACGGGATTCTTCAGTGGGCTTAGCTCTTCTTCCTCTTCTTCAGCATAGTCCAGGTTGAAGTCGGCAAAGATCCCTGATGTAATATCTGTGATGTCATCATCGTCATCTTCACTGCAGTCACCAAGCTCAACCAGACTGATATTGGAGTCCCTAATCCCCACTCCAGTATTTAAAACCCTGCTTGCATCAGATATCTCAGGATGGGTCTGCCTTTTATCTCCATGGCCAGCTGAGATTCCTCCTGAAATCTTAATGTCTTGCATAAGGGAGGGCACATCCCAGATATTAGCTCTCTGCTTGTCAGGCAAGGCTCCTGTTTGGCCTGTGTGGGGATCCATGTAAGAGGATGGGGATTTGATATAGTTTGCCTCAGGTATCATTTTAGGCTCAGAGTACAATCTCTCCCCCATAAGCAGTGCTTGCATTTTACAGTTGTCCTCAATTGTACCACTCTCCTTGTCCCTTGCATTCAAGTTTGAACTCGCAAGAGAGTCAGTGCCTCTTAGATTATCTGCATCTGAGTTATTTTGCAACTGAGTGACAGCCTCATCTCTTTCTTTGTGACATAAATGAATGTATGAGCCTAATTCAGTGGGTTTGCTATTTGAGTTACAGACAGCACCTCCTTCTGCAGACTCCAAGTAGCCACAAGACCTAGAGCTGTGGAGGGTGCTCGGAGTAGCCTTGGTTGCAGGCCATAATTCTGCCATGTTAGTGGAGTGTATAGTATATTGAAGGTCAAGATAGCTGTCTTGCCCGCTGCCTGTCTGCCTGCCATCAAAGCTCAGGCTGTTATTGTTAGCTGAATGGTTGGAGGTCCAGTTAGTGGCTTCTCCCTCAGAGAAAAAGTCTCCATCATCCTCAGTGACCACACCCCTCCTCTGGCCCACCAGCAGGCCATCCCCTGTCTCTACATCAATGCTACTGTGGTTAACAATGGGTAATGTCTTTTTTAGTGGGCCCATCATGTCATAGTAGCTTTCATTAACTGTACTCCTAGCTGTAGTGCCTTCTAGGTAGGGGTCACAGAACCCTAAGCTGGGGCTACTGGTTGCTTGTGACAAACCCCGTGGGTTATCTAACCTTCCCATTGGATGAAGAAGGTTCAGTCGGTATTCTGGTGGCGTATCCTCTTCGGACAGGTCGGCCTGGCAGCCCGACTTGTTTGTGGGTGGCTGCTCACAGTAGACACTATCTTTCTGACTGGATGAAAAACAGGTTTGTGAGTGGCCTAGCTTTACAGGACTGGTGCTGGAGGTCTGTCTCAACAATGGCTCCATGGTAAGTGAGACAGTGGGGCTTGCATCTGAGTCATAGGCTGTCGATTTTGTGTTTTCAACAGCTGACCAGTAAGCACTGGGCTGTGCCACATATGAACCATTCCGACTTTCGGAGGACAACTTACTGTTGCTGGCCTCCAGTCCAGGGCTGTAGTCCACCACAGTGTCATCCAAATTGATGTTACATTCCACTGGTTCCTCTATGCGAATGTAATACTCACTGCTGACCGAGGGGCTATGAGCACTCAACACTGGGACCACACCTGGGTGATCAGGCTCGTAGTAGGATGGTGATATGCCTGATGTCACGCTGTCAGTCTTGCAGCCCCCTGAGGTTCCCCCTTTGATGGGATAGTAGATATCCTGGTAGTGTGGGTTTCCCTGGCCCAGTGGCCCACTGGTGGAGGAGGAGCAGTATGGTTGCTCAGCCCGGGCCTGCTCCCACTTGTACTCAAAGTTAAGCCCATGGCTGGTTTCTGTGACAGTAAGTAAGTCATCGCCTGTGTCAGAGTGGAAACTGTCAGAGAAATGCTCCAGCAGGGGGAAAGAAGAGGAGGCAGAGGAGGCCAGCTCCACTGCCTCCGACTGGGCTGCACCTGGGACTATGGCTGGGGCGGGTGTGGGTGTCAGGGCTAGAGCTGTGGATGTGGCTGTGTGAGAGGTGCTACCAAGCAGGTTGGGTCTCAAGGCATTCCAGCGTTGTTCAAAGTCTTCCTCAGCTTCACTGGAGCCTTTAGCACACAAGTAGGTCACCAAGAGGTGCACTTCTTCAGTGCTGGGTCTCAGCTCTGGCTGCAGCCAACAGAACTGCATCACTTCATACCTGAACAACAAGTGGGGAGAAAAAAGAAAAAAAAAGGCAAAAAAAAGTTAAAATGTTGTTTGCTCTACAGAACTTTGCAAATCAACAATGAATTTATAACGAGTCCCATTATGCAATGTCGGTGTGGAGGAGTAGGTAGATATTAAGGAATTGATCCAAAACTTGCAACAAGCCAAAGAAATTCTTTAGTCAGCATGTTCTAGCAGAACCTAGAAACTCGTCATGCCACTAGCCAATTACGTATAGACTATTTGAGGGGGGTAAAATGCAGATGTAGGCTTAGCTGACATATTTTATGTACTTCCCTGTGGATATATGTATGTGCATGTGTGCACTGTTCCTTTGCATAAGTGCTAAGCACACGTTTTAGTCCAGAATAATATTGAAAACCAAGAAAAAATATGTATTTGGCCAATTTCCCAGATAATGATGAATGAGGTGCCTCGAATATATGCAACACCAAAGGGGTCATAAAGAATAGTGAGAATATTGATCAGCTGATAGCAAAGACAAATATTGCTACAGTGGAGTGGTGTACCAGCACAAAAAGAAATTAATTTTGAAAACAGGACAGACTGACTAGTTAGTCTGCTGGCATAAAGAACACTGACTGGTCAGAGAGGTGATAGGGTTTAGTAATCAATAGTAATGCCTAAATGTCTTGCATGTGGCAAGATTATTTATAAAATTGTGTGTAGTAGTTGGTGCATGTGTTTGTATATTCCCCAGTTTTGTGCATGCAAGTTCATCTCACCATCGCTCAGCCAGGGGGACTTTGAGCTGGGGTTTGGGCAGTTTGAGCTGCTGTTCCTTCACAGCATAGGTCAGCACCTGTCTGTCAGAGTAGTGTCGGTAAGGCTGGTTCCCCAACTCAAACAGCTCCCACATAGTCACACCCAATGACCTGGAATAAGTAGAGAAAATCATAGGCTGAATGGTTAGATTGCAACTTTTCATAGTTAGCCAATCATCATCTCACTCCCTAACTTCAAAGCCCTTTAAATGTCACATCCTCTCACCTTGACAGATTGCTCGTCTAACTTTCCTGTCACTGCTTCTCATGCGGAACAGCATTGCTTTAACCTCTCTCCCGTACAACGCCACCTGCTTAGATCTTTTTTTTATTTAATGGGGGATTACATTTATCCCTAGAAAATATGTATATGCAGCAGCGATTAATGAAACTAAATGTGTGCAGCAGCTAACATAAAGCAGATCTAGTCCACCAAAGTCATTTAATAAATACATTTCCTATATATGAGTCCTAACTCAACTTTGTTCACAGCTCATATTCCAAACCATCTGTTCATTTTGTATATTGTTGTTATAATCACACATATTCCTGTGTAAATGGATACTGAATATTTCACACATGAGAATGAAACCCGAACTAATATCACATAAACAGTAAATGATACAATGTTTACAAACTGTTTACATGTATTGTAAACAATACATGTATTACATGTATTGTTTACATCCGTTTCTTTTTACTTACTGGTATTTGAGTTTAACCATACTACTGTAAATGTGAGATTTTCATGCAGCAACCATGCAGCAGACAACTTGAATATACTAAGTCATATTAGAACAATATTTTGCAGTTGTCTGAACTCTGTCTTGAAGGAATTTATTCCAATTATCATAAGCACAAAGGAAAAACAATATGGGAAATAAAACTATTTTACACAGCCCAATAAAATAATGTCTCTGTCTCTGGATCAGTTTCCGGCACATGATCAGGAAAGTGCACTATCATTGATGGCCAGCTGGTGGAGTCTGTGATCACTTACAAATACCTTACAACAATCACCATTATTGATAACAAGCTCATCTTTGTAACACTAAGCTACTGTGCAGGGGCCAGCAACATATTTTGTCAGAAAGTTGGCCAAGTTACAGGTTAATAAGTCCTTGATGACCTATCACAGGTCCAACATTGAGTCTGTGCTGTCATTCTGTCTGCTCTGTTGTTGTGGGCTGTTGGTAACTGAGGTGTAAAATAAAAAAAAAAACAAAACAAAAAAAACAAAAAAAACATTTGATTTACAAAACAAATGATTTAAGTGGGTTGTATGGTGACAGGTATCTAGCAGTGCAGCCTATCTGTGCTGTACAATAAATAGGCAGTGAGGAAGGCAGAATGTATCCTGTCCAACTATTCAATTTTATTTATTTATATAGCCCAGAATCACAAATTACAAATTTGTTTCAAAGGGCTTAAGGGCTTGACCACTCCCTGCACCAGTAATTACAGACCCCACCCCGTGGCACCCACAGGACCCACAGGTACAAGCCCTGCTTCACTCCCACAGCAAATACCCTCCTGAATTTGTGGAAAACTAGGTAGGCAAGTTTTTGTACTGGCCATTGATTAATTGACTTTGATCTAACTCTGTCCATGGGGGTGGGAAGAATAAAAAGTTAGACGTTCTGAGTCATGAGTCACAAGTCAGGACAGCAATGATGAGGATGGTGGTGGTTGATGAGGAGGGTGATGTTGCTGTTGGTTGTTTTTGTTGTTTTTTGTCATTGTTCATTTACTTACTTACAGTGTTTGACATGCTTGATCATTTCTCTAGTATATCTGTATCTGTGTCAAGTTGTAATGTGATGGGATTTTAGTGCCTTTTATTATCTCCTCTATACGCTGGTCCCTCATTTTCGTTCACTATGTAGTTTGCTGAGTCTCATGCAGATTTTCCTCAGCTGCAGCACATAAGGTAACTTTTAGTCCGGAAGAGGGGAGATACACCTGGCAGAGATCTGCACTCAAAAAGTTCTGCACAGATCTGCACAAATTAAGTTGAAGTTGAAGTATCTCACCATACATTGCTCGTCTTCGTTTGGTCAACAACCAGCAGGTTTCCATGGACCTCATCTATGAGCTCGGGGGCGATCCAGCGCAAGGGCACCCAAATCTGGTCCTGCGTCACAAAGTAGTCATCCTACACAACAGAAAAGCCAAGAAGAACAATTTCAGTGTGGGTGCTGGTAGAGAGTGAAAAGATTTTTAAAAAATGGTGGCATCGTCAAAGCAGATTTGACCTTGTATCGGCTGTGGGAAAGGCCATAGTCTCCTATTTTAACGGTCATTTCTGAAGTTAGCAGGCAGTTCCGCAAGGCCAGGTCACTGTCAGAGTAAAAGAAACAGTTTCACCACATACCCTGAGATGAAATCAATTTGCCACTGTAATATCACTTTTATTACAACATATTCTCATGTCATATGCTTTAAAGTGTGTGTTTTAAACTGTGAGTATAGATAACACGCCACATTTATACTTAGACCACATTTATATTTAGAGTTGTCAGACCCATGTCAGTACATTATGAGATGGGGAAGTTGTACTTTGTGCAAAATGGGTATTATTGCGTGCTTACAGGTTTCCACAGGTTAATACACAGGTTACACATGATGAAAATGTCTCACTGCGTTATATTTGACTATATACACCACAACAACAAATATAACTTGGGGTCAAACGTGTCCAACCATTATTGTGTAAGTGGATTTTAAGAGTTGTTTTTTTTTTTTCTTCTCCCCCAGAACATACCAAGATAGAGACATTGCTAAGTCGAATTACTTTATCTCACCTCCACCACCCACAGGGACTCATCAGCCTGGCAGTCACTGATTGGTTGCTATAGCAATGGCTGCCACCCCGAGGGCGAGAAAGAGAGAGAGCGGCTCACCCCCGGCAACAAAATCACTGATGCTGGAGTCCGTGACAACTACTCAGGCAGCACCAGGATGTTGTTGCAGGAAGAGACCAGCAGGGGATGCACAGACCATTAAGGTGGATTCTTCCTTGTAAGGGAATTAATCGTGAGATCACTGAAGACAAATAGAGCTGGACTGGCCATCAGACTGTACCTGTGTATGAAGTTGTATTTGTGGAGGTGCAGGAGCCCTGAGGCAATCTCACACACCATTCGCTGGAGGATCAAAGGGTCAGGAGTTTCGGAGTCAGCTGCCCGACAACTGCGGAGGTAGCTCTTCAGATCACCCTGAGGGAGGCGGAGACAATGAGCTGCTCGGACCATTTACCAATAATGCAAACAACACTCAACCAAGGGAGAGAGAAATTAGGTATTTTCAATGGGCTCTATAACAATAATTCTATTATTAAACCATTAATAATACTGTATAGTGTCTCACCAGAGGGCAAAACTCCATGACCAGCAGATAAGGAGTGACCTCTGAGCACTGCGCCAGGCATTGCAGGAGGGCAGGATGCTGGAGAGTCCTGGCAGAGGCCACAAAATATGAATATGCATGAATACACATAGCCCATGCATACAATTAATAGATAAACACATGGTAATCGTAAAGAAAATTCAGTCATTCACATGGCGTCTCGCTAGATACTATTCATTGTACTGACCGGTATGGCTGGACCTCCTCCAGGAACTGCATCTGGTCCTGGACACTGGCACTGGCCTTCAGCTCCTTTACCACCACCTGGGTGGTACTGAGGCCCGCATTCACCTCACCCAGCAGAACCTGTCAGGAGAATAACACTACATGAACAGAAAGTAGAACCAAAGTATTGTAGAAAAGCATACACAAAATACACCGGTAGTACTGCACACAGTCAGTTGCATGCGGACACACTATACATGTCACACACGTATCAGCAGAGAGTACCAGTGAACATTAACACAGAGTTCAGATTTAGTAAGAGAAGGTGATAAAAGACTGAGACTAACACGGGTTGGGAACTGAGCAAACCCACACATTGCTCTCCTTGCATGCAAATTGTAAGGAATTCACTGTGACTGTGAATTTCAACACATTTCCCATGGACTCAACACCCTGACATTAGTGCCAAAGATTATCCTCGCTAAAATGAGATCATCGTCACATTACCCTTGCATTCCATTGCATGGAGTTCATCATAGTAATACAGTAAGTACACATGCATTTTAAACAAAGCAGGCGATGATAAGTACAAAGGCACTGTGTCATAAGACCCAGCTGCTGTGTGTGTGTGTGTGTGTGTGTGTGTGTGTGTGTGTGTGTGTGTGTGTGTGTGTGTGTGTGTGTACATATTTAGAGCAAAATGCAAAGGATATTTC